>NW_025913934.1:0-19270 GCF_018835915.1 Vigna umbellata
TGGACGAACGTCCTCCAGCTCCTGGACGAGCGTCCGCTCGTGCTTCCACTCTGGACGAGCGTCCACTCTTCTGCCTTCTGGGCGAGCGTCCGCTCTCCTGGGACGAGCGTTCTTGCACTGCTGATGGCATTTCTTCGTGCTAATTTCTTGGTCCAGTTCTATCGTTTGTTGGAGAGTCTTCCAAGCTCATTTTTAGCTACAAAAAGGGATTATTGATGAAAGTACATCAAGGTAGCCAAAAACACAAATATTCAACAAACAAGACAAAAGAAGAGGATTAAAGAAGTTATAAGTTAGAAAGGAGTTGATTTTGCTACTAAAATGATTCTTAAATAATGGTAAAATTTAGCATTATCAGTCTCCAATAATCAAGCAGAGTACGAGGCCCTGGTGGCCGTCCTAGAGCTGGCGAGAGACATGGGGGTGAGAAGAGTCACTTGCCGGACAGATTCACAATTGGTCGTCGGTCAGATGAATGATGACTTCCAGGTAAAGGAGGAGCAACTGTTGCGATACTTCCACCGTGCGACGGAATTGGCGAGGACGTTCGACAAAGTCTGCCTTCAGCACATCCCGAGGGAGGAGAACACAAGGGCGGACATGTTGTCCAAGCTCAGCTCAGGAAAAGAAAGGGGGCAGCTGACAACGGTCGTCCGTCAAGTACTACTCCAGCCATCAATAGAGTGCATGGCGGTATCTGATGGGGAGAAGGACTAGTGATCCGAGATCCGGGACATCATGTCCCGACAAGACGACGGACGGCCCGTTGAGCAACGCGAGGCAAAGAGGATCGCCCGCTACTTGCTAGTGGGGGAGGACCTATACAGAAGAGGGTTCTCCACCCCCCTTCTCAAGTGCTTGGGGGTAGAAGAAGCGCGTTATGTGATGAACGAACCCCACAATGGCATTTGTGGTTTTCACACGGGATGGCGGACGTTGAAGGCTCGGATGATGCGAGCAGGATATTTTTGGCCGACCATGGAGGCGGACGCGAGGACGTTCGTCCAGAGGTGCCTCAATTCCCAGGCGCACGCCAACAACACCCGCGTTCCTCCTCATACCCTGCATACGATCGTGTCGCCATGGTCGTTCGCCCAATGGGGGCATGGACATTATCGGACCATTCCTCGTAGGCCGGGCCCAGAAGAAATTTCTTTTAGTAGCGGTGGATTACTTAACCAAGTGGGTAGAGGTCGAACCTCTGGCCACCATTACTGCCGCCCAGGTCCAGAAATTATGCTGGAAGTTGGTATGCCGTTTCGGCCTCCCTCAAACGATCATCACGGATAACTACCGGCAGTTCATTGATAGAAAGTTGGCCGAGTTCTTTAGGGGGTTGGGGATTAAACACGTCACCAGCTCGGTAGAACACCCTCAGACGAACGGTCAAGTAGAAGCAATGAACAAGACTGTAGTCGCTGAGTTGAAGAAACGATTAGGAGAAAGAAAGGGGGGGTGGGTCGACGAGTTACCCGAAATCCTATGGGCCTATCGGTGCACGCCTCACGGAACAACCGAGGAGACCCCTTTTAACTTAACATATGGCACTGATGCCATGTTGCCGGTTGAACTGGGAAAGCCATCTTTGCGGCGACAAATAGAGGACCTGCAACTGAACGATCAAGAGTTGAGGATTGAGCTGGATTCTCTGGACGAACGGCCAGACCGAGCGGCCTTAAGAGCCGAAGCATGCAAACGCATGGTGGAGAGGAAGTATAACTCCAAGGTCCGGCACGGAGCTTTCAAGAGGGGGATCTGGTATGGAGAAAGGTCGGAGAAGCTCGCCGAGACCATACGCACGGAAAACTAGCCGCAAAATGGGAAGGGCCATTCCGAGTTACCGAAGCATTAGGAAACGGGGCGTACAAACTGCAACGAGCGGACGGACACCCGATTCCTAATACATGGAACGCCACACATTTAATATTTTATTTCAGTTGAATTTTGTTTTGATCGAATTACCCATGTATATTGTTTTCAAGGGATAATTCAAATGACAGGACGTCTGTTTTTGATACTCGTCTATGACCCCGCTGAACGCAACAAAAAGTCCAAGTTGATGAACAGAGAGTTCCACATGGAACCACTGTCAACTCGGCCGGACGGTGAACGGAGAGTTCTTTCAAAAAGAATCATTGTCGTCCGCGCCTCAAGTCCAAGTTGATGAACGGAGAGTTCCCCCAGGAACCACTGTCAACTTGGCCGGACGGTGAACGGAGAGTTCTTTCAAAAAGAACCATTGTCGTCTGCGCCTCAAGTCCAAGTTGATGAACGGAGAGTTCCCCCGAGAACCACTGTCAACTTGGCCGGACGGTGAACGGAGAGTTCTTCCAAAAAGAACCACTTCCGTCCGCCCATCAAACACCAAGTTGATGAACGAAGTGCTCCACCAGGAACCAGTCAACTTGGCCGGATGATGAACGGAGAGTTCTTCATAAAGAACAACTGTCGTCCGCGCCTCAAGTCCAAGTTGATGAACGGAGAGTTCCACATGGAACCACTGTCAACTTGGCCGGACGGTGAACGGAGAGTTCTTCAAAAAGAACCACTGTCGTCCGCGCCTCAAGTCCAAGTTGATGAACAGAGAGCTCCCCCAGGAACCACTGTGAACTTGGCCGGACGGTGAACGGAGAGTTCTTCCAAAAAGAACCACTTCCGTCCGCCCATCGAAGACCAAGTTGATGAACGAAGTGTTCCACCAGGAACCAGTCAACTTAGCCGGACGGGAAGAGAGAGTTCTTTCAAAAGAACCATAGTCGTCCGCCCCTCAAAGACCAAGTTGATGGAGGGTTCTCCCGCGAACAAGTCAACTTTGCCGAACGACGAACGTGATCCTGGAAAGCCAGTCGACTTGGCTGGGCGACGGACGAGAAATTCTTCCAAAAGAACCAATGTCGTCCGCGCATCAATACAAGTTGATAAATGCAAGTAATAGAAACGTCTGTTGTTTAAGTACCTGTCGACTTGGACGGGCGGTAGATGAAAAAACACCAAACTAAACCAAGTTTATAAACGAATACAACATAAAACGCCCGTTCGTTAAGGACATCCACGAAACAAAAAATCCAACCAGGTACATCCTGCGAATTTAGAAGAAAATGTTGTGTATTAATCAATTAAAGCACGAAAACGTGCTGGCATTTACAAAAGGACATTCCGGCCAACCTCTAGACAACCCAAGACGTTGGGCGGACGACCACAAGATACACATTGCAAAAAGAAAAGTATAAAGCAAAAAAATCCTAATCATTTTAGTCAGCCTCGGCCTCCCCAACTTCAACGTTTCCAGCAGCTCCGGAGCGCCCCTCAACGCCAGGCTCGTCTTCATCAGCCGCGTTGAGATCCACAAGGACGCCATCAAAAACGTCTTTCTCGATATCGAAACCGAGGGCGAACAGTTCTTGTACGCCCGCCAGAAGGGACGCTTGCCGAAGGGCTTTGTTGAAGCCTTCCTCGTGTTCGAACACGATGGTAACCTCTAGCTCGGCGATCTTTTCGTTGGCTTTAGCAACGTCGTTGGTTAGAGCCTGGTTCGTCTTAAGGAGCCCGACCTCAGCGTTCTTTCGGCGAGGCCTTCAGTTGGCTGCACTCCTCCGCCATTTGTTCGTGATCGCCTCGGGCGACTGCCAGGCGATCGTTGGCTTCAGCAATTTCTTTCTTAGAAATCTTAAGATCGGCTTCCAGTTGCTCGATCCTCTTGTCGTACTCGTCCTGATTTAGGAGCAGTTGCTCCATTGTTGATTGGAGGGAGGACGAGTTCTTTTTCTCCGCCAACAGCTCGGCACGCACCTCCGCCACCCCTGGACGGTCGGCACACTCCTTCAGGTACCATGCCAGGAAGGCCGCCCGAGTTGACATTTCCAGCATGGCATTAGTCAGCTGCACCTCAGAAAGAGGTTCCATGAGCGCCCATTGGGACGACCAAACACATTGCCAAAAACGCTTGCACAGTCGCCCAAGAATTAGGATGCAGTTGCGCGGGAGCCACGTTAACCTCCCGGAGGACAGCCGTTTGGAACTTGGTAAAAGGCACCCGGATAAAGAGATGAGTGAAGAAGTTCACGTACATGTAGAAGAAGTCGTTCGGGCTCGACCTCTTCCCATAGAAGACCCTTTCGTTTCTCATACTAACTCCCGCCCGGATCAGTCTTGAGTCCTCTATATCCTGGACGATATGGGTACGGTTGACCCTCCACTCCAAATCCTTGCGGGAAGCGTATGCGGAAGCATACAGGCCGGGAACGTAGGGAGCTCAGTCAGATACCACTATCCCGTGACCGTCCGGCTCGAAAGGAGAATCGTCTACACGGATACCACCTTGAAGCAAGAACATAGGCACGCCATGGAATATCCGATCGCCCGCCGTGTCTGGCGCCTCCGGATCCGCCCCAAAGGACTCGACAGCCTCATCCAAGAAACGAGAAGAAACCGAACTGCGAGAATCGCTGCCACTCCTTGCCGACCCCCCCCCCTCCGGCCCCCAGACTCCGCCCGACGACTCAGAACCTGACTCAATAGAGACAACAACCATTTATTACCTAAGGGAAAAAGAATTTCAAATCCTGAATGAAACGGAAAGAAGTGAAAATGACACCGTTCCCATCCACTATTTATAGAAAAATTTGGTGACCGTTGGAGGCATCTGTGCCGTTCAAATCCAACACGACCAACGCTCCAGATGTGAAGACGCTTCCCCTTCCGCCAGTAGGGATGCACCACGTGTTTTCTCGCCAAAAGTCCAAAATTCAAAAGCCCACCAGATCCGGCCCAATTACGGACCGCTAGCCCACGCCACGCCACACTCGAAGTCCTACGTACACTACGTGCACTAGGGCTTGGGGGGCTTGTGTACCAGCAGGGGCCGGACGCCGTACGGAAAGACGTCCACGTCATCCAATCACCGAACGGACCGGCCGCCCATCTCAACATAATAGACCTGGGAAACCTTTCTACTGATTGAGGGGAAGGATTGAGCATGGCAGGGCGGACGCCCATGTCCCCTAAATCATGACCCGCCTGAAGCCGGCCGCCCAGAGCATAAGTCCCGCGAGAACGGCCGACCACGTCACTAATCAACTTGGCTTAAGGTAAGTAGGGATTAAAAGTTATTAGGCTGAATTGGGTCATGATTAACTTTTCACTAATCCCAAGCCCATAGCGAAAACTATAAATACAAATCCAGGTTGAGTGGTAAGGTTGGTTGCATTCATTGCACATTTATTGTTGTTCGTTAGAGAAAGCCATTGCTCTCAACTGACTTTGGCATCGGAGAATCTTTTGCAGGTCTCCCACCCCCTAGATCAAAAGGGAAATCAAGGATCAAGAACAAAGGACCGGTGACAAGTGCACGAGCATAAAAGGACTTGGATATTTAAGATAACATAGCCCTACACATCCGAAACACTTACGTTTATTTCATGATGCTTGTTTGAATTGAATTGAATTCAGTGTAAATTAAAAATATTTAAAAGTTCATATACTTCTATTTTTGTGGTTACAAATAGACTTGAAAATCAATTATTTTCATTGGCAACAGTTGAAGATGGATTTGAGAAAGTAAATTTAAGAAAAAACAAAGTTCAAAGTGAATTATATCTTCAAATAAATATTGTTAGAAATGTACGAAAATAAGAGAAAAGTTTGTAAAAGTTAATTATTATTATTATTATTTAATTATTATTATCATTAATTTATTATTATTATTATTATTATTATTATTATTATTATTATTATTATTTTTGTCTTCCATGCAATTTATTTCAACCACATCAACAACCACTAGTTCACAAACAAAATCACAAATGAAAAAGTAATAACGAACACAAAATGCAACTAAATCAGTTATATGGGTACAGAAGGATTTATTGCATGGAAGTAAGAACACTAATAAGAATTGATTATGGGTGAGACATGAGAGAAGAATTGATTTTGGTTTTGTAAAAGAGGATAATCGATTCTCTTGAAAACATAAAGAGAGGCGAATCTATTCTTTTCTTTCCAAAGTCGATTTTCTTCTGCAAAAGTTCCTTCTCTTCCATGTTAATGACTTCTATCAAAAGACAAACGTGTAACTTCATATGTGTGATGTGTTTTTCATTTCTCTTCTCATCACGATAGCAATAAGCACTCCTTAATTGCATCTCACAAATCCACACGTGCAATTCTACTCAAATAATCTTAAACAAAGTCGTGCATTGCTCGCTCTTTCATCCACATATACAATAAATCATCATAAACAAACATGGATTAAAATTAGAATGCAAATCAATGTTTCTTTTAATATACAACTTAGGTTAAAGTCTGAGTTATACAAACTTCTTATCTTATAATTGGTTTAAAATGTTTAGGTTACAAGACGTTCACAAGACATGTTAGTGGATGACTTTGTTATTGTGAAACATTCTTGATTAACATACATCCTCCAACTCCTACTACAAAGGTTACTCATTCAAATGTAATGTCGATAATGGTGCCAACTCCTACTACAAAGGTTACTCATTCAAATGTAATGTCGATAATGGTGCAGTGGGAGATCTTAGACATGCAGTCAATGGTGGCACTTTTTTTATCTTTTCAATCACAATTAGGTCCGTGATGATCTCTCCACACTCCTTCATTTGATTGGTGATAGCAATCACTTTATCAAAATGTTCTCTAATTCTGTCACCAACCAACATCTGCATCAATTCATACTACCTTCTTAATGTCTGTAACTTGACCTTCTTTATTTTCTCTCCTCAAGTATGACATCTAACAAGAATGTTCCAAGCTTCTCTCGTCGTGAGCTTTGGATACCAGTTATGTTGGACCAGTAAAGAAGAGTGGTGCACCGAGTGGCAGACGAAAAATAGAAAACAAGAACAGAGAGAAAAGAAACAAATTGAATGATACTGTGTTATTTGAAAATTAGAACCTGCATGTTTGTTATATACAAATTACAAGGGACATCTGTCATGCTTTAATATAAACAGCTGTACAGAGAAACAATGACTTATATTTCCTAATAGTAGATGGACTTAAATGCTTACTTGGTCCCTACGTTCAGGGGTAGTTTTCAGTTTAGTATCCGGTTTTAAAAATGTAGACATTTGGTTCCTATGTTATCAAAATTGTATCAATTTAGTCCTATCCGTTTAACGGTATTAACATTGATAACGTTTTGAAGTTATTGTGGGTGTGAGCTGTACAAAATATGTAAACATGGCATTTAGTTCACCTAGAATTAGTTAACGTGGCAGCTAACCACGACGTTCCGGTGAACGGGAAACGCTCCTCGCTCTCCCTCATCGTGTTGTCTAACGTCGAACAGATCGACGTTTGACACACCAAGACTTTGTCGGAGAAGCCATTGGAGTTGCATTTGCACCACACCGACAACAGACCAATAGAAGCTCTATTTTATGGGAAAGCTTTAATTTTCCCACTGATACACTCCTCCATTTTCATCACCCAAGGACATCACCCAACTTCTTCTTCCATTTGCATCACCCAGGGACAAGGATATTTCCATATTGAGAAATTAAGCTCCTGGGAAAACACAAAATAATACCATGATACACATCAACGTGATAAATTTATCTTCAAATAAAAATCTACCACTAGATTCACAAACTATATGTTAATATTTTGTCTTCAAATACATTGATTTCTAACCACTTGAAACTTCAAATGTATTCCTAGACGTGTGTGTGTTTATCTTTATTGAGAACAAAAATTTACACATTTTCCTAAACAAACCCATAACAATGAAACAAAGACCTCAAAAAGAAGAGATTATAAATTAGAGACGAAAGCCCAATAAGTGAAATTTACAGCAATTCCTTACTTATGAAGTCCACTCATAAGACATCCAATCAAGTGGAAATGGTCTTCATCTCTATTTGCATAAGTGATTTAGTCTTATCATCAACCATATAATCCGAACGCATTATTGCCAAGCGTATATCCTATTAAAATTATGACTAGAGAAAAATCAATACCAGGAAAAATTCCCTTAACTACCAGTATTTTAGTTGTTTCAAAAGAATAATAATTAGAGTAGGAACTAAAATTGTTTCTCTCTTAATAGTTTCAGTGGTACAAATTTCATACCAACATACACTTACCTCTGTTTTGTTAATCTGTAGCATCTGGGAATGAATATCTAAAAGTCTAGCTCCAATGTGGAGGCGAAGCTCTTACCTTTTTTCATGGCAGCTTTAATGGCATCCGGGAGATCTATAAAATGGTTGCAAATTTGGTGGTGAGGGTTGCTTTGAGAGCAGATTGACGTTGACACGAACTAGTTTCTCTTGGTGTCGCGGCCACTGCTCTGGTTTTTGCTTCGCAGGGTTTGAGACGCGAGGTTGGAGGCAAAGACAGACTCACGATGCTCCAGTAACAACGGCGCCTGGTGGCGCGACGAAGGCTGATGGACAAACCTGATTTGAGGGTTCCCTCTGCTTCGAAAGCGCGTTGGATCTGAACCGCAAGAGACACGATTTTGCTGAGGTGGCGTCAATGGCTGCCATGGGGGTTTGTTGTTTCCTAATTACAGGTTGTGCGATGAAGACAGATGAGAATTGCGACGGAGGAGCGGTAGTGCTGCGGTGATTTCGGTTGCGAGCAGCGGCGACGAGGGCGACAACCCTCTCCGACGAGGATTTTTCGCGTTTGCCGACAATGAAGATGGTGAAGTTGGCTTGAGCAACCTGCAAATGAAGATGTTGTCTCACTCCTTTTTTGCTTGGAGGAGATAAAGTTATTTTTCTCTGGGATGTTGGCTCTATTATCCATGCCCTCTGGTTCAGTCTGAACAGGTAGTGGTTGTGCATCGTCACTGAGTAGTGCATCAAGATCTGAGCTGCTGTAACAGGGAACTTCAAAGTTGCCATGTCAACTCATTTCAGGTCAACTAAACGACACGTGACCATTTCTTGTACACCTCACATGTACAGTAAGTTTAACGTTATCTATTTTAACACGGATAGGACTAAATTGATACAAATTTGAAAACATAGAGACCAAATTTTTAAAACTGGATACTAAACTGAAAATTACTTCCTAACATGGGAACATTTAAGCCTAATATAAGCTATCACAAATAAAATTACAGAAAACTTCAATCTATCATAAACAAAACTAAAACAAAAATATACAAGTTATTTAGAAAACAAAATCAAGTCCACATGCATGCGAAAATCTTTTATAACTTCATAGTTCTTCGATGTCAAGTGGAGGAAAATTTTAGAATATTTTACGTACTGCGAATTAAATAACGAAAATTTCCAATTTATTTTATAAAAAATAATAAAACATAAAATTAAATATAATAAAAGAACTGATGAAATGTATAAATAAAATAAGTAAAGTTATGATATTTTTATATCATCTTTTTTCCATTTAAAGAAATTTATATTTTAATAGCGGTTAATAGGTAAAACGTTACCTTCGTAACTAATGTTAGAGACCAATCTAAATTTTAATTCATAAATTAATTATAATTTTGTATTCATAAAAGAGATTATTTTATATACTAATAGTGTGACATCCCAAAATATATTAACCACATCATATAAGTTAGGAGTCAACATTCCCAATGAAGAGATCAGTTAGAGTATGACTTGCAATTAAATACGGAATTACAGTCATCCAAAGTAAAAATACAGAGTTTTCAAACTTAGACAGTTTAGAGTATTTAATATCCAAAAGTTTAAAATATCTAAATTCTAAGTAGATTGTGCAGCAGCATCATTCTCCTCCAGCTCTTGCTCCAGAGGTATTTCCTCAACAACATCTGCTCCCATCCAAGAGGATGATCATCGCAAAGAAAAACATACACAAGCAACACACAACACATAAGCAAGGGTGAGCTAGATAAACAGGCAATAATCATACTGTTCAATCAATTAATAATCATCATACTTAGTACATATAAAACAGTTAATACATAACACTTTAAACCATGACTCAAACACTCACGCGACTCATCTGGATTAGTATAACTGTCGAACTATTGGTCGTCTTTGCACTTGCATAGTTCAGCTGGCACTCCCCAACACTATGCAAGGTAAATCCCCCAATCTGTCTATGTCTAAACTCTAAGACTATAGACAAGGACCTCCATCTACTCTCACCACTTACACTGCTCTCCTCTATCTAAGTATGAACAGTGCTTCGAGTGTAGGGATAGACATACCATTTCAAAGCTCCATACAGTTATACAGAACAACATCATCACCCCACACATCACTTTCAGTCATCTCTCCCTGAGATGTCCTCTTCATATTCATTTACATCGTCATACAACATCAACCATGTCATAAAAACAACTCATACATTACATACTTTCACAAAACCATCACTTATTAACACAAATTTCTTTAGGACTTTTAATGTTCAATACTTAAGTAATTCAAACAGCTTGGAGACCCTCACCAATGGCTCCGGAAGGGTCAAAACCCCCCAGAACGACCTAAAAGTATCAATTTAAGACCGAACACTCAGGATTGACCAAACGCTCAGGATCACTATCCGAGAATACCAAATTAGGACGAACGCTTATAATAACTATTACACCAAAACCGAACGCTCGAGATCCAAAATTGTGAATATCATATTAGGACCGAACGCTAATTGATCACTAACACATGCCCAAGGACGAACGCTAAAGCTCGCAGAACACAAGACCGAACGCTCATATTGAAACCTAAGAATATTAAATTCAGATTAAGACCGAACTCTAATTGATCACTAACACGTGCCCAAGGACGAACACTAATTGATCACTAACACATGCCCAAGGACGAACGCTAATTGATCACTAACACATGCCCAAGGACGAACGCTAATTGATCACTAACACATGCTCAAGGACGAACGCTAACTCTCGCAGAACACAAGACCGAACGCTCAAGACATTTTGGCCGACCACTGATTGGTCTAGCAATTGGACGAACGCGCGTTCTGCAGAATTCTGCAGAATCGCACCAGATTTCCAGAAACCTCATTTTTTTCACCTCATTTTTCCAGATTTGCATCAAACATAGTTTATTTCAACAATCAAAGAAATAAATCTAACTCCCCTTACCTCACCGTAACTTGAAACAATATGTGTATCCACTCACTGTTCATTCTAACTATTTCCCAGAGTTCTTATTTGGTAAACTATTTGTCTAATTTTCATCCTATTAGAGATCTTACTTTCCCCAAATTGGTCACTGGAGAGGGTTCAGATGTCTCAACGCATCAGACTCACCTTCGGCGCTAGCACATATGACTAGTCACAACGTACTGGACCAGGCCAGGGCTGCTCTATGATCAGGGATGTGCCAACTCAGGTTTTTAAGTCCCCTCTATCCTACCAACAAAGAAAGGCTTTTAACAAGTTATGATTTAATTGTCTAAGTTATTAAAACTGTCCTATATTGTTCTAGACATCAAATACCCAATTATATATATCACCCATCCCCTCACAGTAACCTTAAACAGTACCTCTACACCTACTTACTAATCACATAACCAACATTACATACTCCAAACCTCTCCAACAAAGCAGTACAACCAACCAATATATCCAAGTCAAATCAAAATCATCAAACCATGGTTACACGATCGCTTCACTTTCAAACAACACAACTTAAACATGTTCATCACCAAAACAACAGAACGGTAAAAATCCAAATAAATCAAACAAGCATATCATACATCATCTAAAATTGTAACTAGCTCCCCTTACCTTGAAGTTGAGCAATATATCCTACTGGAGTGCCCTAACAGTACCCTCCACACAGAGCGGAACTTGACAGAACCTACAAATCACCAGATTGGTGATAAAACATAGCTCTTAGAGCTCAAATAGATAGAGAATGGAAGGAAAACGTACAAGGTACGTGAACCCAGCAAAGTCGCATGCCCTAAGTTCTAGAACAGTGAAAGAGAAGGGGAAAAGGAAACTTACCGATCGGAACAAGAAATTGTTCGGTAGAAACGAAACCCCCTACTCCACAGACACTTAGGAAGCACCAGAATCAACTTTCTATGGTTCCAGGTTCAGAGTATCTAGAGAAAAGGCAGAGAAAACCTTTAGGGCAAGAGTTTCTTTTTAGAGTGAGAAAGGAAAAACAGAAATGGGGCTTTGGCTTCTGGGAAAGGACCCTTGCTAAGGTCAGATTCCCTTAGTCTGGGCCTGGCTGCCTCCATCTATGCCCAATGGCCTTATAATTTTCCAGGCCCTCACAAATAGTTTTTACTCTATAAAATTATATCTAAATTAGTCAATAGAGTGACTAATTATTTTTTGTATTTAAAATTGGTTTTTATTTAATGATTTTCTTGTAGTGCTCATCTATTCCAAAATAAGTTCATATTAGACATCATTGACATTACATAAAGATTTTATTAAAAAAAAGAAAAAAGAAAAAATGGAAACAGCACACCAAATCTATGATAAAATTACATCGCACGTATAGCTAAAAAGAATACCTATTATGAATTAAAAAAACTCATGATTTCTTTCACGGAAATCATTCCATAGAACTCTATATACTAGGAAAAAAGTAAATTTCTCATCATATTAAAAAATTTATCATTGGTCAATTTTGTCACCTTCCAAAAACTACATTAACTTTTAGAAGTTTTTGTTTTGGATAATTTAGTATTAATTTTCTTTGGTCTATGTAACACCTCGAGTTAGGATGTCATGAGTAAGGTATAAATGGTTCTTAATTAAGGAAATTTAAAATCGAATAACATTCAAAAATTGGTGCAATAAAAATCTTAATTTATTAAACTTCAATGAAATAAAAACATAAAAAGTCTACAATTTTCAAGTAATGAACTAAACTTGACATAAGATGAAAAAAATCTTTTAAAATAACTAAAAATCTCCCAAACAACTCTCTAAATCTCGTCGCTTTACTCCTCCACTGGAACATCTGTAAGATCATATGCTCTCGTATAACAAGACGAGTTATACGATTATCGCACAAACACAAACAAGCAAGAGTGAGCTAATAGAATAAATATCAAAACATCAGTACATCATATTTATCTCAATCATCAAGTCAATACTACGATCCTATCACACCAAGCAAAGTCAACTCAAAGACAAATTATACTAGTTAGCTAATTTCAAACCATCCTTCCTCTGAAAAAAAACCATGCTAACACCAAACAATTTCTACAACCATATGACATCTTATATCAAATCATGCCAACCCTAACAATTTCCACAACCATATGTCATCTCCTGTGCTCCACCACACTAAACTTGTTTACCAAAATAGGGCGATTCGAGTCATCCTCCAACACAGCATCATACTTATCCTCTTGTTCCTCAAGGACTTATAAGTAAAAACTCTGATGCTGCTTACACCAAGCACTATACTCTACATGAGCTGGAATCCTATGGGAGAGACATATATCCCTTTCTACCCCCTTGAAAGAGAAAAGGGCACAATAAACACTTAGTGTGATCTCCTTCTTCAAGAAAGACACACATCAAAATTTTTTAAAAAAACCTTAAAAATCTAAAATTCTTCAATCAAGACACCTGAAAAAGAAAAAAAGAGCAATCTTGTTGTTCGCAATAGTTGCATGAGTATTCCTTGGAAATATACATTTTCATTAAAAAAAACAATATAAACTCAAAATACGAGTACAAGATACATTTTCAGTTAAAAATATATGAAAGATATCAACACAATTATAATATACATTTTCAATATAAAAAAAATATAAAAAATCTTATAACATTGATAAATGTTATTTTAACTTTTTTTTGGAAGAACACAAAGCACAATAAACATTTTCAGCAAAAACATATATAAGTATAAGGTTTAATTATCTCGAATGTCGTGTAGAATTATCTCAATTAGATCTACGTATTTCTTTTATACCAATTAGGTTCTTTTTTCTGTAAAATTCAGTTAATTTTAATCTGGCCGTTAAATTTAGTGTACAGCGTTAAAATTTATGTTTGGTGACATGATTGTGTAATTTTTAATGACGTGTCACATAATCGTCTTATTACGTGTAGTTTACAAGTGAAAAAGAAAACGAGAAAGGCAGTTTCTCGTCGCCTTCCTCGGTAGATCCTCCATGGCCACCTCCATGGATCTCACACTTGTGTCTTTGACATCTCCATCATATGCTCTTGATTCTTCTTCAAATTCTTCTTTGTATACTTGATTACCTGTTATAAATAAAAAGTATGGAATTTTCTTAAATTCCTAATTTGACCTAATTTGAGAGAATCCCTAATTAAAAAGGTGCCTGAACGTTGATGGAGGTGGTGGCAGTAATGGTGATGGATGAGGCTGCCATTAACGCCCTGAATGTTAATAGGTCTACTCACCTGAAAATGTTGCTGGAAATGTGTCATTCCTTTTAGCCAGAAGTGCCACAATGAAAATAGCGAGGGCATACCAAGATCTTGGGGGCTAGGTAGAAGATGCAGCAGATCTGGGAGGTGGAGAAATCGTGGGTGCGGACTTAGTCTAAGGCGGTGGCGGAGAATGGTGGAGCAGTGTTCCGTTCTGCCCCTATTCCTGGACGGGTTCGTTTTCTCATCCTCCACACCCTTCTCTTTGTTTCTTCTCACCCTGGGACAATTCCACCCCCTCCCNGAAACCTCATTTTTTTCACCTCATTTTTCCAGATTTGCATCAAACATAGTTTATTTCAACAATCAAAGAAATAAATCTAACTCCCCTTACCTCACCGTAACTTGAAACAATATGTGTATCCACTCACTGTTCATTCTAACTATTTCCCAGAGTTCTTATTTGGTAAACTATTTGTCTAATTTTCATCCTATTAGAGATCTTACTTTCCCCAAATTGGTCACTGGAGAGGGTTCAGATGTCTCAACGCATCAGACTCACCTTCGGCGCTAGCACATATGACTAGTCACAACGTACTGGACCAGGCCAGGGCTGCTCTATGATCAGGGATGTGCCAACTCAGGTTTTTAAGTCCCCTCTATCCTACCAACAAAGAAAGGCTTTTAACAAGTTATGATTTAATTGTCTAAGTTATTAAAACTGTCCTATATTGTTCTAGACATCAAATACCCAATTATATATATCACCCATCCCCTCACAGTAACCTTAAACAGTACCTCTACACCTACTTACTAATCACATAACCAACATTACATACTCCAAACCTCTCCAACAAAGCAGTACAACCAACCAATATATCCAAGTCAAATCAAAATCATCAAACCATGGTTACACGATCGCTTCACTTTCAAACAACACAACTTAAACATGTTCATCACCAAAACAACAGAACAGTAAAAAACCAAATAAATCAAACAAGCATATCATACATCATCTAAAATTGTAACTAGCTCCCCTTACCTTGAAGTTGAGCAATATATCCTACTGGAGTGCCCTAACAGTACCCTCCACACAGAGCGGAACTTGACAGAACCTACAAATCACCAGATTGGTGATAAAACATAGCTCTTAGAGCTCAAATAGATAGAGAATGGAAGGAAAACGTACAAGGTACGTGAACCCAGCAAAGTCGCATGCCCTAAGTTCTAGAACAGTGAAAGAGAAGGGGAAAAGGAAACTTACCGATCGGAACAAGAAATTGTTCGGTAGAAACGAAACCCCCTACTCCACAGACACTTAGGAAGCACCAGAATCAACTTTCTATGGTTCCAGGTTCAGAGTATCTAGAGAAAAGGCAGAGAAAACCTTTAGGGCAAGAGTTTCTTTTTAGAGTGAGAAAGGAAAAACAGAAATGGATTACTCTGTCTTTTGGGGAATGACCCTGGCTAAGGTAAGGTTCCCTTAGTCTGGGCCTGACTGCCTCCAACTAGGGCCCAATGGCCTTATAATTTTCCAGGCCCTCACAAATAGTTTTTACTCTATAAAATTATATCTAAATTAGTCAATAGAGTGACTAATTATTTTTTGTATTTAAAATTGGTTTTTATTTAATGATTTTCTTGTAGTGCTCATCTATTCCAAAATAAGTTCATATTAGACATCATTGACATTACATAAAGATTTTATTAAAAAAAAGAAAAAAGAAAAAATGGAAACAGCACACCAAATCTATGATAAAATTACATCGCACGTATAGCTAAAAAGAATACCTATTATGAATTAAAAAAACTCATGATTTCTTTCACGGAAATCATTCCATAGAACTCTATATACTAGGAAAAAAGTAAATTTCTCATCATATTAAAAAATTTGTCATTAATTAATCTTCTCACATCCCGAAAAAATATTTAATTTTTAAAAGTTTTCTTTTAAAGAATTTAGTATTAATTTTCTTTGGTCTATGTAACACCTCGAGTTAGGATGTCATGAGTAAGGTATAAATGGTTCTTAATTAAGGAAATTTAAAATCGAATAACATTCAAAAATTGGTGCAATAAAAATCTTAATTTATTAAACTTCAATGAAATAAAAACATAAAAAGTCTACAATTTTCAAGTAATGAACTAAACTTGACATAAGATGAAAAAAATCTTTTAAAATAACTAAAAATCTCCCAAACAACTCTCTAAATCTCGTCGCTTTACTCCTCCACTGGAACATCTGTAAGATCATATGCTCTCGTATAACAAGACGAGTTATACGATTATCGCACAAACACAAACAAGCAAGAGTGAGCTAATAGAATAAATATCAAAACATCAGTACATCATATTTATCTCAATCATCAAGTCAATACTACGATCCTATCACACCAAGCAAAGTCAACTCAAAGACAAATTATACTAGTTAGCTAATTTCAAACCATCCTTCCTCTGAAAAAAAACCATGCTAACACCAAACAATTTCTACAACCATATGACATCTTATATCAAATCATGCCAACCCTAACAATTTCCACAACCATATGTCATCTCCTGTGCTCCACCACACTAAACTTGTTTACCAAAATAGGGCGATTCGAGTCATCCTCCAACACAGCATCATACTTATCCTCTTGTTCCTCAAGGACTTATAAGTAAAAACTCTGATGCTGCTTACACCAAGCACTATACTCTACATGAGCTGGAATCCTATGGGAGAGACATATATCCCTTTCTACCCCCTTGAAAGAGAAAAGGGCACAATAAACACTTAGTGTGATCTCCTTCTTCAAGAAAGACACACATCAAAATTTTTTAAAAAAACCTTAAAAATCTAAAATTCTTCAATCAAGACACCTGAAAAAGAAAAAAAGAGCAATCTTGTTGTTCGCAATAGTTGCATGAGTATTCCTTGGAAATATACATTTTCATTAAAAAAAACAATATAAACTCAAAATACGAGTACAAGATACATTTTCAGTTAAAAATATATGAAAGATATCAACACAATTATAATATACATTTTCAATATAAAAAAAATATAAAAAATCTTATAACATTGATAAATGTTATTTTAACTTTTTTTTGGAAGAACACAAAGCACAATAAACATTTTCAGCAAAAACATATATAAGTATAAGGTTTAATTATCTCGAATGTCGTGTAGAATTATCTCAATTAGATCTACGTATTTCTTTTATACCAATTAGGTTCTTTTTTCTGTAAAATTCAGTTAATTTTAATCTGGCCGTTAAATTTAGTGTACAGCGTTAAAATTTATGTTTGGTGACATGATTGTGTAATTTTTAATGACGTGTCACATAATCGTCTTATTACGTGTAGTTTACAAGTGAAAAAGAAAACGAGAAAGGCAGTTTCTCGTCGCCTTCCTCGGTAGATCCTCCATGGCCACCTCCATGGATCTCACACTTGTGTCTTTGACATCTCCATCATATGCTCTTGATTCTTCTTCAAATTCTTCTTTGTATACTTGATTACCTGTTATAAATAAAAAGTATGGAATTTTCTTAAATTCCTAATTTGACCTAATTTGAGAGAATCCCTAATTAAAAAGGTGCCTGAACGTTGATGGAGGTGGTGGCAGTAATGGTGATGGATGAGGCTGCCATTAACGCCCTGAATGTTAATAGGTCTACTCACCTGAAAATGTTGCTGGAAATGTGTCATTCCTTTTAGCCAGAAGTGCCACAATGAAAATAGCGAGGGCATACCAAGATCTTGGGGGCTAGGTAGAAGATGCAGCAGATCTGGGAGGTGGAGAAATCGTGGGTGCGGACTTAGTCTAAGGCGGTGGCGGAGAATGGTGGAGCAGTGTTCCGTTCTGCCCCTATTCCTGGACGGGTTCGTTTTCTCATCCTCCACACCCTTCTCTTTGTTTCTTCTCACCCTGGGACAATTCCACCCCCTCCCACCCCTTCCTATTAGGATTATTCATTTTCCTTTCATCATCACTGTTCCAATTTTGTAAATTTCATATCTTTTCTATTGACACTGGAATCATATATTTTGTTTTGTTTAACCTTTCTCATGTTTCATCTCTGTTAATTTTCCATTATCTATAGGCTTCTTTGTAGTTGAACAAAATATCTGTAGTTACTATGATTGATAAAATAATTTCATCTCTGTTTACTTGAACGGAGCACCTGCTTTCACCATCGTCAACCCTACAAACTGGAACCAGCACCAGAATAATTCACTCTAAAAACTGTTAAAAAATATTATCGTTTGTTTTTTATTTAGATCATTTTTTGGTATGTTAGAGGATTCTCCCCTGAACTTTTTTTCGTTTGCCAAATGAAGTGTTTGCGAGAGTGAAATTAAGGATACGTAAATCATTGTCGTCCTCGATGTTGGGAAGGTCGATGATGTGGTTTCATGGTCGAGAAGGGTTGTCGGCAGAGTCATGACCGACAGCGACAGTGACGATGGCGAGGTTTGAGGATTGAACATTTTGGGGATTTGAGTGAGTCGAGAGGAGTATAAGTTTCAGTGTCACGTGCTTAATCATTGCTCAGTCAGCATGCCATCAGACACAAATTTTAACAGTATCCACTACATTTAACGGTAAGATCAAAATTAACTCAAATTTTCAAATTTATAAAAAGATAAAAAAATACGAGGATCTAATAATTATACATAAAATAAAGACATTCAAGATAATTAAACCTAAGTATAATTACAATATACAATTACAGTAAAAAGGATAGAAACACAATTACAAAATCTTAGAGCATCGTGAGAGCTTATGATTCTAACTTACCTGGAAGAAATCAAAGAGAAATTTACTTTTTCAGTTAAAAGGAGATCTAAACACACTTTCAATATACATCTTCAGTAAAAACAAGATATAAATTAGAAAAATCTTACAGCATTGTGAGTATGTGATTCTAGCTTCCTGAAAGAAAACAAATAACAATAAAGAGAATGATAAACACAATTACAAAA
>NW_025913935.1:0-12813 GCF_018835915.1 Vigna umbellata
ATTTCAATAATTGAAAATTTCTCAAATCTTCTTCAAGATATTTTTTATTTTATTATATTCTTAAGTATAATTTTTTAATTTTGTGTGATTTTATTCGATGATGTATCAAATCGTTTTATTTGTTTACTTTTTTAAATATATTTTTTACGGTTTATTTTTATTATGTAAAATATTGTTTTTAATTTTTTTAAATTTAAATTTTTTTTCATAAATATAATTTTATCACTACAATTCTACGAAAATTTTTCATATACTTCTTTTTTTCTGTGCAATTTCATTCAATATATTTGTCGATATATATAAGAAAAGAGACGAGTAACGAGAGATTTGAAATACTTTTAAACATGAATATTTTTTATAGTTTTTTTAGAAAAACTTTTTAACTTTATTAATTTTTTTTCATTAATGTTTAAAAAATTTATAGATGTTTTGGTTGTGAAATTTTATTTATGTTAATTATGAAATTATTTTATATAATTATTTCACTTTTATTGAATTTTTATTTGGTAATATGCTAAAATTTATACCATTATAATTTTTTTATAAAGATTTGACGAATATGAGAATATGTAAAAATATTGAATATTTGATATTATTATGTTTTTTTTTCTATGTTTTTTACATCTTTTTATAAAAAATAATTAATTGATATTAAAACCATAAAAAAATACTGTGGGTATGAACATGATAGGGATGGAAAACAAACATGTACGGCATATATTCGTAGATAAAATCTACTACTATTCTTGTATTTATTATTTATGAGTGGTGGGTAATGAAAATTTTAATATTTGCTTATAAATGGATCCGGTGTAAATATCATGTTTTTCATATTTGCAGTATATATTACTTGCAAAAATTTAAATTTAAACTAATTAATATTTTATTAAGTTAAATTTAATTAAAATTAAAATTAATTATATTTATTAGATTAAATTTAATTAAAATTAAATTTTAATTTATATTTAATTTAACTTATATTATATTTTTTTATTTTTGATTTGTAATTTTATTTATATTTTATTTTAAGAATTTATAAAATATTTTTTTAATATTTGCAAGTATCCATGGTATCTATGGATTTTAAAATACCCGCAAGTATTTTTAAATGGATATCCGATGGATAATGGAGCGTGTAACGGGTATCGGGTAGTAGAAGTCATCAAGCACAACAAGTAGAAAAAATAAATATTTCATAGCCTTGTCAAATTGGGCTTTCTATTTTCCTCAATAGTCCAAGACAAGTGTGGTTTTTCTTTTTCAATACCATCAACAATTTGGGTTGAAATAAAAGGACCATTTTCCACATTTTCCCCATATGTCTTTGTTAACATACCCCATAAAAATTTACATTCTCAACTTTCTAGAGAGCATAGTTATCACCAACAAATGTGGTGGTCTGTTCATGGAAGCACCTTCAGCATAAACTTAATTATGTGTAAGATCTGGGAAAATAGGATATCTAATTTTCGTGGGTTTAGATATTTAAAAGAGATATCATTATTAGATATTGTAGACATTTAAAATTATATATTGAGATATTATTGTATAAAATTAGATATTATGACTAGATAATAATAATATATATTATTGATAGACTCATTATAATAAATTAGAATAAAAAGTATTTATAAGTGAGAAAATATTAAGATATAGATAAAGGGGTGGTTTTGCGTTTAGAAACCTTAGAAACTCTAAATCAGATAGAGAAAAACAGAGGAAGAAAGGATATTCGCGTTTTGGGAGAAGAAGAAAGAGAGCGACGGGAAATTCTT
Organism: Vigna umbellata; assembly: GCF_018835915.1. Next base: position 1,776 of record NW_025913935.1, read on the forward strand.
AGTGTAAAGGAAGATTTGTGGTGTTTTAGGATTGTAGATAAAGCTTTATGATTGGCCAAGGTATAGGGAACTACTTACCTTTGTTTGTTTATTGTTGTATGTTATATGTGCTCTTGGTTATTTTGGATTGATAATCCTTGTTGATACATGTTTATATAATTATGATTATGATTATATGTTGCTATTGTTGGGCAAAGGTTTCTGTATGCATAGGCATAGGTTTTATATAATATTTGTGTTGAGTTTTCCTTATGAATGTATATATGGTTTGTTGGGTTATCCCAACATAGGGTTTGATGCTAAGGGAGAACAAAGTTATGATACTTAGGGGTTTCCATGCAAATATATGTTGTAAGTGTTGGGTTATTGGGATCCCTTCCTATGTGCAGAATAGGCTAAATAAAGTGGACCATTATGTCTCACTTTGTTTCAGTGGAGATGGGTTAGATTAGTAGGGCACATTAGAGTCATTTGAAGAGAGGCAAAAGCCAAGCAAGAGAAAAAGGAAGAGAGGAAATTATTCCCGCATAACACAAAACCTACACTAGTGTTTTCATCATTGTGAAGTCGTTCACCGTTACATCGGGCTGATTTTTAGACAGTGGGTTTCAAACATATGGTTCTTCATTCTGACCGTTCGGATCGTCAATAGAAGGTATAATTTGGGAAAAAACAGCCTAAACGAAAAGAGGAAATTATTCCCGCATAACAAAACCTGTACTGATGTTTTTGTCGTTGTGAAGTCGTTCACGGTTGGATCGGGCTAATTTTTGGACAGTGGATTCCAGACGTATGGTTCTTCATCATGACCGATCAGATCGTCAATTAGAGTTCTATTTTGGGAGACAATAGCCTCGCATCAGCAACTTTTGGAGAATTTTCTTCTTCTTGTTTCTCATTTGTAAGCATTATGCTTAGTTAGTTTGGCTGATTGAAAACCCCATTTGGTGTTTTTACACAGACTCTTTTTCACCCTATTATTGGGGGTATAACATGTCAATGATTGGATCTGGATGATTCAAGGGATGTATTACATGTGTTTCAGTATGTTTACATGAGTATGTGATGCTTGAATGCATGTATGATGTGTTAACTATGTTTTCATGTGATCTGAGGTTGATGTATGTATTTTTGAATGCTTGAATCATGTCTAGGATGTGTTTCAATTCGACAATAATCAATTATCATTAGTTATAATCGATTATCTACGTGTTGGTTTTGAGTGTGGTTTTAGGGATAATCGATATAATCGATTATCCCTTCTTGTGTGATGTTGTTCAAGAGTAGGAAGTTATCTAGTGTGGTGGCGGTGATACCCTTAAAGTTATGATCTCTCTTTCATATGTGTGAGGAAGGGGAAGAAGATGGGTTACCAGAAGAGCGATAATGGTTTTAAGTAATCATTGATTAGCTTAGTGAGAGAGTCACAGTGTTGAACCAACCATGTGGAGTGATGTTGGGTATGTTTTAAGTATGGTTCTCTGGCTATACTTAGTTAATTCAAGTGTTGTACCTTTCATCTTTCAAGGGGATAGAAAGATAGTCACATTTCCTCTTGCGACAGGGTAGAAATGTGGATCTCTTCGTCTTTAAAAGGCAGTGGAAGATATGAGTCTCTTAGTCCATCATGTGCGGTAGAAGGGACTAGGATTCGAGTGTTGTACCTGTTGATAGGGGGAGCAATGTGAAAGTTGAACCTAATTCATGTTAAGTTGATTTTGATGATGACAAAACATTAATAGCAACAACAAATGAATATTGCAATGTCACAACAGAAAAATGTTTCTGTGTTGTGTTATACATATATGAATTTGTACATGCTTCCTGTGATAAATGCATATATTGTGACAAATGCATATGTTGGACATATTGTGCTGGTTATCCATACTATGGTGATTATGATGTGATTATATATGTGTATGCACACTGTATGTTTTTGTATAAAGAAAACCTCATGCACAAAAGCATATCTACATGACATAATTGATTACAGTGTTGTAGTAATCAATTAAGGTCATCAAACAGCTTATGTTTTGAACTGTGGCAAAACAACTAATTTGAATCGATTACTTTAGTTGTTGAATCGTTTAAAACTTGTTGTAATCTTGTTACATTTGTTTAATGTAACCAATTACATAAGTATAGTAATTGATTGTTTTGCGTCAGAACTGATAAAAACTATATATATTTACACATTGCTTGATTTCTACAACAACAGTTGATCAATTGAAAATTGTTATATCTGATATTCTCTGTGAGGAAAGTGTTTCAAGTTGAACAAACGCTCCAAGAATCAAGAACGCGAAGAATTTGAAGAATTTTGAGGAATTCTTGAGAGGTAATTGATTGAATTGTATTGGCTGATCAAATTATCACGACTGAAGGTGCATCTGATTTGATTAGGAGAAGATTTGACAATCTTTAATTTGTTGTTTCCCTGGACGTGCACGTTAGGAAGAAGAGTGAGGAGCTCTTGACTTTGAGAGGGGATTCTCAAAGGGTTTCTACAGGGGTTCTATGTTTGCAGGTGTATTCTACTTTATATTTGATTGAGAGTTTGTAAGGAGTTTACATTTGAGTGTGCTCTATAAAGCCTTGGGTGTAATACTCTGATCATTATAGTGAAATACTCTTCAATCTAAGGTTGATTGGGATGGTGACTGGATGTAGGCATTGAGGTCGAACTAGGATAAAAATTGTGTTTGAATTTCTCTCCTGATCTCTTTAAAAGGCGGTGGAAGAGATATGTCTCTTCATCCATGATAGGTGGTGGAAGGGACTAGGATTTGAGTGTTGTACCTTTCCTCTTTCTAGGGGGTAGAAAGGTTGATCTCTTGATCTTTAAAAGATAATGGAAGAGATGGGTCTCTTCATCCATGATGGGCGGTGGAAGGGACTGGGATTCGAGTGTTGCATTTTCTCTTTCGAGACGGTAGAAAGGTAGTCACCTTTCCTCTTGCGGGAAGGTAGAAAGGTAGATCTCTTCGTCTTTAAGTGATAGTGGAAGAGATGAGTCTCTTCGTCATTGAGGGACAGTGGAAGAGACAGAGATTCAAGTGCTGCTCTTTCCTATTTCGAGGGGCTAGAAAGGTAGTCACCTTTCCTCTTGCGGGAGGGTAGAAAGGTGAATCTCTTCGTCTTTAAGTGACAATGGAAGAGATGAGTCTCTTCATCCTGGAGTGGCGGTGGAAGGGATATAGATTTGAGTACTGCTTTTTCCTCTTATAAGGGGGTAGAAAGGGATGAAGGTCTCGTCCGAAGGGTTCCGACTCGTGTTGAGTTTAATGTTGGGGTGAAGAGTTGGGAATATGGGAGACAAATCCAAAGATGTAGTGGGGGACCATTAGAATCATCTTGTTTTGATAAATAGGAATGATACGGTGAAATATGGAAGTTGACATACATTTATAATGGTGGTTGGATAAGTACGAGTTGCCTTAAACTGACAGATGGTGCAGAGCTAAGGGGTTGAACATGATTTTCGTTTAAGGGAATGTATGTGTGGTTATCACATTGGTTGGTATAGTCTTATTATGAATTGATGTTGTTTGATGTGATGGAATTGTAATAAGGACTTAACTACTGTGATATAAATGTTATATTAGTAATTTATTGGTTATTTTGGTATTTTTCTTAATACATTGATCAATTTATGATGATGTTGTAAGGGGAGTTAAATCTCTATGGTTGTGAGTGTAGATGTTGTGTATTTCCTAGATCACGTTATTTGGTTTAAACGGTGGGGTTTTGGTGGTGTAACTTATGCATGAGGGGTAGAGTTCTCTACCGCTATAGGTGTGATTCTTAGGGTGTGTTGCTTTAATTTTACTCATGGGTGATTTGGGTAGTAAGGAATTGATTATCTGAAGTTATAATCGATCATCGTAGTGCATTTTGGTGAAAAATGACGAATTTGATGAAGAATGGACGTGAACCAAGCCTAAGGAGTTGTGAAACATGATGGTAATTAGAGATTGAGGTTAGTGGTTATGTTTAGGGTCAATTTGACTTGTAGTTGAGAGTGGAGCATCAGTGAGTGTTGGGATGTACTTGAGTATGTGATTGATGAGCATGAGAGTGGAGGATAAGTTTACTTGTTGTACCTCATAAATACTGGTTCTATCTGCAGATAGGAGTTTCCTTTTGCCTTGTGTGCATAGGAAGGGGATGATTTGTAGGGGAGGCTACATATGTCCTGTAGGAGAGGCTACATGTGGGTACGGTACAAGAGTGAGATGAACTCTTTCCACTATGGTATTGTGGTACGGTGATGCTCATCGTGTTGTTCTTAATTGGGATAGTCATGAGTGTGGTGTATCTATGACGATGATGCTCCAAGGAATGCTATATTGATAGTAATGAGATTATGTGGTGTAGATAGCATAGGTGCTGGTGAACAGATAGAATGTGGTCTAGATAGGTGATGATCGAGGATCAGGTTCGAGGATTTAGTAATTTATCATGATTGATTGTTGGGTTAGAGGTTTAGGAATCTTATTGTTATTACTTCTATGTATGTTTGATTATTGTTGATATAATTAATATGTATGTGTCTTATTATTATGATTGTTTTATCGGTAGCTTACACCATACATGTTTGTGTTTGTGCATGTGAATGCGATGATCGTATAAAGTGTGATGTTATACGGGAGCAGATGATGCTACAGATGAAGATAAAACATGATAGATCCATGACATGACAGAGGACAGACTTGGAATTTTATTTAAAGCTATTTTAATTGAGTTTTTAAGACAATGTAATTGGAGTTATTTTATTTTCTTCGTTATTTTAATTTTATTTAAATAATGCAATTAGACAAGTATTTTGGAACTATTATACGATGCAAATTTAAATGCTAAGGTTTTTTTAAAATACGTTTTCGCGCTATAAGAAAGTTTTGAAATTTACCAGTTTTTGTAATAACACATGACACCCTGAAATGTGGGGCATTACATTATGTCCGACCCTTTTCGTAAAATTTGAAAAACTATCAAAGCAAGCTTTGATACCAATTGTTGAAATTGGTATCGCACAACGAAACATTTAATGAGCGTGATAACGTACACAAACCAAGAGAGGAGGGGTGAATTAGTTCTTTTAAAAATTTTAGCATTCTTTTAGAACTTTCGGTGAACAATTTATAAACAATAGATGCAGAGATAGGGTGAATGACATACAAGATTTTTATATTGGTTTGAATCAAAAAATTCTACGTCCAGTCGTTAATCACTTTAATAAAAGTGATAAACTTTTCACTAAAAATCAGTTTAATGATTACAATTTGAATAATGAAATAATAAGATCAAAAAACACCTTCCTTCAACACACGAAGGAATGAACACTAGCTCAATCAACTTGTAAAGAACCACTTGCACCTTTAGACACACTAAAACCAAGCTTCTCCTTTCACAAGATTTTATCAAACTTAGACTTAAACTTAAGAACTTACTCAGAACCCATTATGTGCTCTCAAGAGTTTAGGTAACCTGTAAAAGGTTTATGAGGCTTTTATTTATAATCCAGTGGTCAGAAAATGAAAAGTCTGCTCCCAACTGCCAGAGATAACCGATTATGAAAAGTGATAATCGATTATCTTAGGCAGTTATGAGTTTGAAACACGTGATAATCGATTATCCTTAATGATAATCGATTATTGGCGAACCCTGGACAAATTAAAACTTGCGGAGATAATCAATTATCCTTAGTAGTAATCATTATTGTCGAGACGAAACATTTTCTACTTTTGCTTGTGATAATCGATTATCCCTTGTGATAATCGATTATCCCTTGTGATAATCGAGTATTGCCGCATGAAATCAATAAAAAAGAATAAGTTATAATACTTTTAATTGCTTACAATTGAGAGATAACCTAATACAAATGATTTCTACAAAGAATGAATGTATTTGTTTCTTCAAGTCTTCAAGTTTATCATCGTCAAAATCTCTTCAAAGCATAAATGCTTCTCATTAGTACCTTTTAGATGTACCTTAAGTGTTTAAACAATGTACGTGTAACAATGTTTAGGCATAGTATGTATATAAGCATTTAGGCATAGTTTGTTTGAGTAACATTGNTTAGATGTACCTTAAGTGTTTAAACAATGTACGTGTAACAATGTTTAGGCATAGTATGTATATAAGCATTTAGGCATAGTTTGTTTGAGTAACATTGATGAGTGCATATTTATGCCCACATTTATGTTTTAAAATTCAAATTTTTTATGGGATAATTGTGCTTAAATGGTTGATTTTAAGTGAATTTGTGATGATTGGAATAGTTGGGTTTGAGAATTAAAGAGACGTAAAAAGTGAGTTTTAGCGCATAAATTATTCTTGGATGTTCTAATGTTTATTTGTGCAGCTGAAATTACAAGTTTATTGGTCCAAATAGCAAATTAAGGCCCAAATTCAGATTTTGTTTGGAAAATAATATTCAAATAGGCCGAACATGCAGTCTTTACATTTGCACCTCCTAAAATCCCTACACACACTCCTATTTCTGAAACGGGCCAACAACCAAGCCCAAACACTAAGCCTTTTCTCCTACACCTCCCTAAGCTTCCTATACACACCCCTCCTAAACTAGACTCCACCAGATCATGCCATGTGGCAATCTAAAACCCTAAGTGCTATCCAACCACATGCTGCCACATCATCATCTTCTCCAAACAATCTGAAACCCTAATTCCCAATCCAAACCCTAGTCGCCGTTCCGCTTCCGCCAGGCCATGCGCCGTCGCCACCATCGCGAGTTCTTCACGCCATTGCACCGCCAGCCCCAAGTCACTTTCATCGCACCAGCGTCATCCGTAATCGCGAGAGAGAACCAGAGCGTGACTAGCAGCGCCTCCGTTCATCTTCACCACCTGCACTCAAAAAAATCACAGAACCCAGAGTCGCGATTCCTTCAACCTCCGCCGCGACGCAGAATGCACCGCCACTACAGCACCATCAAACAACGACGATTTCATCCTCTCCACCAAGACCACCATCGTCGAAGCATCGTTCGTCTCCTCCTCCGAAATCGTCACCACGACCAACATCCATTGACGCACAACAACGATTCTCATCACCTTGCCATCGCACCACTGCAAGACGCGCCACCGCCGTGAACCTTTCCGCTCCGCAACCAGACCACCACAGTAAACCCAAAAGCACACAGCGCCGCGACACCACCATCGTCCTCGCACCATTGTCGCATCGCCAATGTCGTGCCTCCACCACCTTCGTATCTCGCACCTGCAGCAAACAAATCCAGAAACAAACCACTGAAGAGCAGCGCCTCCATGATCTTCTTCGTACCACTACCATGCGCCGCCAGCAGAACCACCATAGGCCGAAGCCATGGTCTCGAATAGAGAACAACGCGTTCTCTCTTTCGTAGAGTCGCAGGGGAATCCCTTTTCCCAATCTGGGAAAAGGGGGAATTCCACGTGTCAGTCCCTCATTGGGCGCGCTCTTCCTCAGTCAAAGCTGGTCAACACTGCTTAAGTCTGGTCAAAGTTAGTCAAACAGGGGTTCTGGTGCAATTTTGGAGAATTCTGAAGGGGCTAAAGTGCAGATAAAGGAAATTTCAAAGCATTTGTGCAATTTTGGAAAGTCAGAAAAGCTAAAAGATAAAATTTAGTTGTTGAATTAATTAAATTTGGGAATATCAACAGAAAATATCTTCCAAATAATGTTATAATTTATCTAAATCTTTTAGTTATTTGGAAGATATAATAAAAGATTCTGTCAACTGAATATTCAGAGTCCAAACCCAATCAAGCCCTATATAAAGAGACCCAGGGGAGGCAGAAAAGGGGACTTCGCTTCATTCATTCATTCACCAGTTCTCTCACTTTTCTTTCATGTTGTATTCAACTCCATTCATGGAGAGCTAAGCATCTAGGGCTATTTTGCTGTAATTCCATTATGGATTCTGAAGTTAGGTTGAGTTATTGCAATTGTTTATTTTGATTATTGATTTAAGTTGTCCTCTCTCTATGTCTTTCACCTCTCTATCAAATTAAAAGCAAATATTTTTGCATCATAATGTGTTTGAATCTACATGCATATTGATTATATGAGTTCTAAGGTTTCTAGGTTTAATTGAGAATCTACTTTGATTTAATTTAGGAACTTTCATATGATTAAATGGTTTTAACTATCAATTGAGAATGTACTTTGATTGGTAGTAATAATTTCAACTATAATCAATTGAGAATTTACTTTGATTGATTAGCTTTTAAATTGGTTAGGAGATTTAAGAATAGACATGATTAAACACAATAAAATTTGATTGAGAATGTACTTTGGTTGAATTAATTGTGAATAATCTAGAAAGGTTTTGCATTTGATTGAGAATTTACTTTGGTTAAATGCATGATCGCCCTCAAATTAATTAAGAATGTACTTTAATTAATTTGAAACTTAAATAATAATCAATTGAACAATTATCTGTGAATAACTGATGATGAATCTATCTTGGAAAAGTAGTGGAATTAGTCTATTTCATCAATTATTTGTTCTTTAAACATTATCCAAACATTACTTTTATTCTTGAGCATTGCATTCATAAGATTAAAATATTGAAAGACAATTCTCTATTCATTGGGAGACGACTCAGGGTTACTTTAGCCCCATCTACTTTCTTAGATACTACTTAGCAATACCGAAGTTGCCTTGAAAAGTAGTATTAATTTGATAGTTTCAACGACAACTTATCAAACATTCAACGTTTAAGATATATTTTATGCATGCAACGTTTATTAGACTTATTCTAGACAATATAATCAAACACTATTTCGTTAAATGCTTTTGTTAAACTTCAAAATAAGGTTTTCTTAAATGATGTTGTCTAACCATTAATGCATGTATCACCTTTGTCAAATTTGAAGACAAACCTTTTGTTTTTTCTAAAAAAAACAATAGATCTTTTATATCTTTTCAACACTGTTGCCAAAATTTTCTCAATGAATCTGGAAACTCTTCCCAAGAATTTATTTGAGTATTCTTTAATTATCTCACACATCTCAAACTTCCTTTTAAAATTTTCTTGAATATTCTTTTTTTCCTTCATATTCTCATTTCAAATATTCTCAAATTTTTCTGGATGTCTTTAGAGTCATGTTCCTAGTAATGTTCATTTGTCGAACGCTAACAGACATGTATTTTGCCTTATTTGTCTTTTTTTCTGTTTGCATTTTGATTTGAGTTATGATGAGATTTTTTTGGCAACTTATCATCGTTATTCTCTCATTTTATATATTTTGTAAGAACAAGGACTCTTGATACCATTTATGAAAACTTGTGTTTTTGAAGATATGAGAGATATAAGAGATATTATATATGAAGAAACTTTATTTTATGTGTATACTCTTATATATATATAAAGCAAATTGTAATATAATATTAATTATCAAATATTTACCATATCTTAATATTAATTTCTTAAATTTAAATAATAACTAATTTTTAAAATAAAAAATTATTTCTAGAACTGAAAGATTTTCTAAAACTGTTTTAAACAAAAAATATATTAAGTAGATATTTTCATTTCAAAGGTACGACGTTCAAATTAAAAAAAAAACCTTACTAAAATGAGTTAGTGGCCAAAGGTTCTACTAAAATGGTTCTAATTGCCAGAGCATTGCGAATAAAGGTCGAAAATCCTCCTATGTATAGATGCCTGCATAACTAGTTGGTCCGAGTGTTCCTATTGCTACACCATTTATATTGCATTTGATCATTCCCACTATTGATAGCCTTCATTAATAGTTATATGTTTTGTCGGATGAATTTTGAGGTTGAAATGCTTTAAAGTACAAAATTATTTTGTCATTTGCCATGTATCCCTTAGAAAAATTACCTGCCACAGTACAATTTTTATCCACAATAAGCATATTGAATTATATAACATTGTTGTACATTTTCCAAATAATCCATATAATGATGATTAAGGCTACTCTAGAAAAAGTTAATTTAAATTTAACTCAATCCCACAAAAATCGACTTGTAAAAGGAGGTTTGCAATCATATATAGGATAATTCGATAACAACCCGATAGGAGATGAAACATAATACACACATAAATCTCGTTAAGATAGACTCTAAATATGTCTCTGATAGCATATTAAGAAGTGAGTTTTAAGTCTAACTCAATCCCACAAAATCAGTTTGGATGGTGAAATTTGCACTAACTTATATATATTATAATTTAATCTTATCTCTAGTTGAAGTGAGACTTTCAATATGTTAAGTAGTTTTTTGTGTTGTTGTAAAGGCTGGTTTCTTATGTTGTTGTAAAGGCTCCATGAAACTAAACATTAATCCCTTGTTGTTGCAATCTTCACTCACCTACAAAAGTTGTAAAAGGTGTAAGTAATAAATGATATTGTAACTACTGATTTACCTATGAATTATGGTAAAAAAAGTTGTATGTGAATCTCAATAGTTACCTATGTATTATTAGAAGGGTTAAATATGTTTTTGATCCCTTAACTTTCACTGAAAATTGGAATTAGTCTCTCTTCAAAACTTTGGACTAATTTAGTCCCCAAACTTTAGAAATGTGTGAATTTAATCCTTTTAACCAAATTTTGTTAACTTTATTTAATGTTTAAAACGAATTTCTCAGTTAACATTGAAGCAAAAATGTGTCAAACGATATAAACAACTCAAATACTATCATGAAACGCAATTGAAACATCAAATAAAGTTAACAAAATTTGGTTAAAAGGACTAAATTTACACATTTCTAAAGTTTGAAGACTAAATTAGGCCAAAGTTTTGAAGAGGGACTAATTTCAATTTTCACTAAAAGTTAAGGGACCAAAAACATATTTAACCCTTATTAAAATATGTAGATTCTTTTTCTACCCTTAAATTTATAATATAATTTGGAATAAAATTTGTTATTATTATAATGGTTTGTGAAAAAAGTTATGGACGAGGAATAGAAGATAAGTTTAAAAATTTACAGCATTATTGTCATTATTTTTGTTATTATTGATTGTAAATATTTTCTATTATAATACTTTATAAAAAATCAATA
>NW_025913936.1:0-19932 GCF_018835915.1 Vigna umbellata
ACAATCATTCATTTATTTCTCTAAATTTCAAGTTTAATTTTTTATTTAAATTTTTCCTAATGGCAAGATGTTGTTTCTTGCTGCTGTATTAAACCTGTTTTTTCTTCCATTTATAGAACATGAAGAAAACCATTCTTGCCCTTTTCTCTCTATGTTGAAGTTGCCTTTTATATTAATGAAATTGCCTACTTTGATACCCTTAGATGGCTTTGGTTATATTCAACTTTAATTATATCATTTGCAAAAGCAAAAGCAAAAGCAAACTGTTATTTTTTTACACACTTTTAGTTTACAGTAGCCAAAAGACCATTTTTTGGGGTTCATGTAGCCACCTCCTGAATCAGATTTACTCAAAAGCCAATGACATCAAGATTAACCCTTTTGAAACATTAGTTGTTATGATTATGATGTTCCACAAAAAATAAACTTATTCTTAAACTTAAACACAATTCAAAGGAGACTCACGTATGTAGATGAGAAGGATTTTAAGGAGAAGATTGAGGGAAGGGAGGGAGAGAGAGGAAAAAAAGCTGGAAAAAGTTGATTCCTGTCAGAAAAAAAAATCACGTAGTACCACCGTTAACAACCTCACCTCAGCGAATTTTTAACGCGTTGAATTTGAAAAACACAAAAATTATAGTTTCTTTAAAAAGAATCATCAAAGTATACCTTGATAGAAGGACTAAAAACAAATTAGCTTTATAGTTTAAGGATTAAAAACATATTTAACCCTTATTATAAATGTTTAGTTTGACGTGTTAGAGAAACCTAGCAGAATCATGAAGATGAGCATCAATTAAGCACACAGTATAAGCAGAATGTAATAATTTACCTGAACTAACAAGAGAGGGGTTCCAAGAATGCGTCGTGATCCTGGAACATCAAGAAGAAACTCCTTCATATAAGGGCAGGGTGGAAGAATCTTATCACCTAACTCCCTCAGTGAAACATCAGCCTCAGCTTCCACCAACAACATCCCTTCACCATTACAATCCACCATAAGCTTTCTGTTAGGTCCTTCTCTCAGTCTGCCAGCAAAAGGGTATAATAGTACACTAGTGCTTCACCTAAACCATTTCTTATAACCTTACCAGCATCTTTTCCTTCCACAACTGAACCATTTCTGTAGAACATGATCACAGGAAGGTGAAAACGTAGCCCTTCCTGATCATCTATGTCAGAGAGGTTTTTCAGTTCTCGTGGAGTTGGTCCTGCTGGCACCACCAGTTCTGCCCCGCCATGGACCACGTCGAAGCTCCTTGGTGACATGATATATATATATATATATTATAAAAATATAAGGAAACAGAAACAAAGAAAGATAGAATAAAGATTAACTTGAACTGAGTCCACATATGATGAAGTCTCAAAATGAATGCCTTATTTATAAATGATTGAGATATTCTCGTACATATGGTAGATAGAGGACTAAATGAATAATATATGACAGTTGTCTTGCTTGTCCTACTATCTTTAGTCTCTTGGGTTTTATTTTACCTTTATAAAAAGCTTTCCCTTTAGCTTTTGTATATACTTTTATCTTTTCATAAAAATGCCATGTGTTAAATCATTTTGGTCCTATTAAGATTGCAAATGGTTGTTAAGTGAAACTTTGAATTATTTTGATCTTATTTTTTTTTAAACAATGATTTTAGTTTTTTAAAACTTCGTCTACATGGCAAATAATACTCTAGTTAGGTTGTCATGTGTTTATTTGTTTTTAATCAAAATTAGATATTTTTTTTTGAAAAATCCAGTCCAATAAACTCGTGAAGGTGTAAAAAATAAAATTGGAGGTTGGAAAAGTTGGATTAAACTCACTTCTTATCCCCTTGTATCCTCTCTCGTGCTCAATCCCAACACCACCTCCCCTATTCATGGTCACACTTTCCACAGTGGGACGGAGAAACTGACATCAATAACATTGTCGGCATTGATGTCACGTCTCCTTCTTCATCATTATTATTGAGTAGAGAATATTGTCAATCGGTTAAGTTTAGGTCTCATATTCCTAGTAAACTTATTTCTCGATAAATCCAACCATAAGAAACTCCAAATTTTCTAGTATGTGTATGTATCTTAATTAGTGTGTTGTGTGAACAATATGGTAAGGAAGAAGATGAAAAAAATCGAGTGAGAGCGAAGGAAGAATTTCTAGTTTGGTCTTTGAGTTTGTATAAAGGTGAAGATGAGATGCCTCTGTGATCACTATGCAAAAGTGGTTTTTGTAGGTGAAGGTGGATGTGATGATGATTGTGTGGGTCTATGTTGGATGATATGTATGAAGGTAAATATTGGAGAAAATTGTAATGAAGGTGGAGATGATTGAAGATAATAAAGGAGAATAGGTGATGGTGAAGATGAGAGGAGGAAGAAAAATAGTGATGATTGATGATGAGGTTCATGTATAAAGTTGGAATTTGAAGATACTGATTGATTTGTATATATGTTCTGTGTTGCGTGTGTGAGAATAATTATTATGGCACCATTTTAGAATTTGGAAGAGTTGAGAAATGGAAAAATGGAAAACATTGGTTAGTGGTGGAAATAGTGTGTAGAAGAAACAAAGAAACTCTGGATAAATTTTTTTAAGCTTAAAAGGAAGTACTGATTTTATAAAAATATTTAATTTTATTTAAAAAATATTAAACTCATGACAATCACGTGTCATTATGTCGCTTGTCATGTGGGTGAAATTTTAACACCGTCTTTTGAAAGAATTAACAAGTTGAAATTTTTAACCGAACTGGTACCGTTTTAAAAAGATTGAATGATGAGTTTGTTAGACCTAAGCTTATATAAAAGTTAAATTCACTTATTTGAAACTTAAACTCAGTAAGATTCCGAACTTGTGGGGCTATAGGCTGGTCCACAAAAAGGCTAGCTGGTGTTGTACGTCTTCGTAGAGTCAGGTAACACATTTATCAGCAATAATGTATGTTTTGTTATCAACACTTACACACCACACACTACTCATGGGACCATTAAGATGTATGCGATGTGGGAATTATCCATTGTATTCGTGTAAAAGAAAAGGGCAAATTTATCGCGCAATTTTTTAAAATTAGAACTGTACAATTCATAAATCTAGAAAAATAAAATTGACTTCCAGATTGTGTAACGTGGAAATCATTTTCTATTTCTGGAAATCGTTTATAGACGAAAGTTACAGGAAGAAATTGCCGCTTTATGTAGGACATGGATCCACAAACATAGTAATGCCCAATAAAACCTGAAACAACCTTATGAAATGGAAGTGAGAGATTAAACAACGTTATATCATGGATCTAGCTCTTGTTTTGATGTCGGGACTAGTCATTTTGGTGAGCTCCCTGAGAAACCTTTTCATGACAAGCTGTGGCAACAATATTGGCACCATAATCCCATCTTTGCCTCTACCATTTTTGAACCTTGCAAGGTAGCTGACTAATGGTATGGCTCCAACAGGACCTCCATAAACGGGCTTTCCCCAACCAAAATCAACTTCACCAAAACCCACACGAGTCATATCCCCTACAAAGAAACTCCCATGTGTCCTATACATAGGACGCCCCTTCAGAACCATAAGATCAACCGCTGACCTAACGTACTCTTCACTCATTCGACCCTTGGCTTCTCTGATCAACCCCAAAGCATACCCTAACGAGCTTTTGCACAGCAAACCAGCCTTTGATAGTGCCATTGGAAACACAAACGCATTCCCATAATACCCTTTTGGCACATCCACCTTCCCATGAGTAGTGACGAAACTCGACACACCAACCACCTCGTTGGGGTCAAGATCAAGCGCCATTGTACGACACTTCCATAAGCATGCCGTAAGTAACTCGAAAGTTGAGCATTTCTGAAGGTTCTGGGGAAGATGATTTCGAAGCGTTTGAATCTCTTTCTTCCCAAAGAAAAATGATTCGTGAGACAAGTCTTCCTGTGAAGAAGTAGTTGTAGTACTATGGTGGACAACATCCTCGTACTCGTGGTGTGTGCAAGTCACACATGGAGGGTTGCGTGCGCTAAATATGTCTCTTCTCCACACCGGTTGTTGGATTGCGGCGTGTGGATCCCTTGCCATTGTTGCCACCGTGTTGAGGAACTGAACCAGCCCGAAAGAGTCGCTCACGACGTGATTCATGCACACGGCAAATACGAACCCTCCGCATGAAAGACGAGTTACCTGAGACATGCGATTTAGGGTTTTCATTTTAAAAGAAAAAATGATGAATATGTTCACACCTATATCCATTTGTATAATCATTCTACAAACATGTTATTCATGTGACAAATATATTATAACTTTATTTTAAGCTATAATCACTCATCTCAATTTAATATTTTATTATTAAAAAGATTGTTATCTAATTGTTTATATAAAACTTTGTTGTCTAAGATATTCTTTATCTAAAAGTTGAATGTCAAGCTATTATTATTGTTTTTTAATTGTTGTCTTAATTATTACTTAATTACTGTCTATCTTGTCTATCTCATTTTGTCTAAAAACATTTACCATATTTTCACTTTTTTGTATTGGTTATGTATAATATAAGAAAAAACTTTTAATATGTTTTTTTTAGATATTATATTATATATAATATATTGTAGAAATATGTTTGTTATATGATATATTTCATGTGTCAGAAAATGATGTTTTATATTATTTTCAAGTAAATAAAATAAATATATATTTAATTTAGACGTAAAATAATTTTTAAAAATAATTTAAGATATATGAATATATGAATATTTACAAATTCCTTTATTTTAAAATATAATATAGGATAAAATTTTTAATACAATTCAAATAAAATTACATAATAAAATATATATGTAAATAAATTTGGTCACACATGTTATTTTAAATGAGTTGTATCATAAAATGTAAATTTTGAAAAGTTAATTGTTTTAAATCAGTAATTTCATGAGACTAAATAACAATATATAAAATTAAATTTAAATAATTCTTGAATAATTAATATTTTCTTACTAATAATTTAATCATTAAAATCATACATTGAAATAAAAGTCACCGCTAATGATGAGTGGATATATGATATCATGCATACTTCATTTTCGAATAGGTAATTAAACTGTTTTTACCTATTAATATCCATTAATGATATATATATATATATATGGTTATGTTTGTATTTGATTACCTGAATGAACAACAAAGGAGAGGCAAGAATTCCTTGAGATGCAGGCAGTGCATAGAGGAAGTGTTTCCTATGGAGACAAGGTGGTCCAATTGAGTCACCAAGCTCCTCCAATGCAACATCAGCCTCAGCTTCAACAAACATAACCCCCTCACCGCTGCACTCCACCACCAGCTTTCTGTTAGACCCTTCCGCCACCCTCCCAGCCAAGGGATAGTAGTGAACGAGAGCTTCAGAGATTCCCCTTTTTATGATCATGGCAGGATCAAACTCCTTCATTGCCTCCTCCCTTTTATAGAACATGATGAAGGAGAGCTGCATGCGAAGCCCTTCTTGGTCATCAATGTCCGAAAGATGCTTTACTTCACTCGGAGTAGCTTTTGCCGGCACCACCACTTCCGGTTCACTGCGCCTCACGGAAATTCCATTCCAAGCCATTTCGGTAATGCAATCTGCACAGACAAAAGGAAGAAAACTCACCACAGCGCTGTTTCTGACATGAAAAGCAACTTCTTTGTAACCAACTATTCTACTTATAGAAACAATAAAGGTTTGCTGACATGAAAGTTAGACAAATGTCACATCTTTTGATAATTATTATATTGTTATAACAAAGGATTAATTAGTTGTATTAGAAAGTTGTTAAAGCGTCATTTTCTTATTAAATTTGACTAGACTTTATACAAAAAAAAAACTTTATTATCTTACAAAATATTTATATTTATATTAAAATATAAATTAAATATATTGAATAAAAGTCTATAATATTTTCACACTTACCAAATAAAAAACACTCGCATACTAACTCAGAATAACAATATTTTAATTATATTTATTTCAATTTATAACTTAAAAATATTCTAGTATGATTCCTTTAATAAAATAACTGCGACTTTATGTCCGGTTACACTCCATTGCCATTTGTTTTATTTTATTATTGAAATGTTGTTTCTAAGTGATGTCCAGCTATCAACATATAATTTTCCAATATAAAATTGGGCATCTTGTATTTCTGTATTAAAATAAAGTTTAAAAATAACGGAACACGGTGAACTATGTATAGAATAAAACAAGATATATAATGATATCATTTACATAAATGAGTCACTAACAAGTTAATTATTTTCTTTTTATGAGGAAAGATTATGACGTAAAGGAAATAAAAAAAAACGTGAAAAGCATGAGGATCGAGAAGAATACGTGCTATAAATGCAATTAATCGTTAGGAAAGAAAAACAAGCAAGTTCATGAGTCCATATTCTAAGATTTTTGTGCTATTCAAAATATATCGATTTTAATATATTACTTTTTTAATATTTATATAGGGCCAACCACGAGAAAAATAGTATGTGAACAATGTGATTTTTTTCAATATTCAAAATTTTAAAAACACTGTCGCATTTTCCACCTTCTAGCGTAGAAAGGAATTGGAGAAATTGTTGCAGAGGTCTAGGAAATTTATATAAATAAAGAGGTAATCGACAATTTTTTCAATTATATAATTATAAAATTATATATATGAAATTTTCAATTATATAATTATAAAATTAGGTGGTGCAAATTGTAATAATCGAGAATTTTAAAGATTCTAGAGTGGAGTGTGTGGAAATAATGAAACTGAATGATTTATATTAAAATAACATTATTATATAAAGAAAAATTTCAAATGTTAGTTCCATTTTTTGATACAACTATTTCTCTTTAAATCTTCTTCGATTTTCTTTTCTTCTCATTCTCTCTAAAAATCTTTCATTTTACTTCATCTGATTTTCAATTAGACCGAGCTTAAGTAATCCTGGAGTCAAAAACATCCTTTTCCACCGATCAAAGTCTTGTTTAGAGCTGGTAAGTCTCGATTTCTTGAGCTCTTGTGAGATTCCGAAACTTTTTGACACATGCAAGCCAATTTTCTGGTTGCATGTGTTCATCAGCTTCTTCTTCCTTTCTGGTCCTTTGGTGGCCTATCCTCATCAATCGGTGAGCTATAGGTGTTCTTGAAATTTTCTGGAAGTGTGAGCAAATTTCTGGAAGGGTAGAAGATTCTGTTTGGTTAAGAGGTAAGGGAAGCTAGTTAATTTAATTGTGATTTTCTATATATGAAATTATTGTTTGGATGGTTACATGTGTGTAACTTGAATGTTTGATTGAATTAAATCTGTGAATGCTGGAACCTGTGAACTAGTTGGAGTTTCTCTGCATAAGTGTTCGGTCTGTCTAATCTTAAGAAAGTGGGTATGCGAGTATGATAGTTTGGGTTTGGGAGTGAAATCTGATATGGGACTCTTTAGGATGATGTTAGAACGATTTTAGGTACCTTTGGATAGGCTTAAATTGGTATATGAATTATGTTTGGAGGATTAGAAGTTGGGAAGTGGTAGGAATTGGTGAAGATAATGGTTGATCATAATTATGCAGCTATTCTGCAGAATTATGCAGCTATTCTGCAGAATTATACAGCTCGCTGAGTGTCATTCATTGACCTTTTGGCTTTCTTCTTGTGTTTGGTCTTAATTGAGATCTACTTCTGTAGAGCTTTTCAGTTAATGACCGATCGGTCTTGTACTAGTATTCTGTTTTAGTCATAACGGTCGTTCTTAGTGAGGTGTGTGGTCTCTTAGTAGCGATCGATCTTAGTGGGGAGTTTGGTCACTTAGTAGCGATCGTTCTTAGTGGGGTGTGGGGCCTCTTAGTAGCGATTGGTCTGGTACTAACGTTCGATCTGGTACTAGCGCTCGGTCTAATATTTGTATTCGGTCTTAACTGCGTTCGGCCTCTCATGGGCCCTACTTGTGAATGACAGTTCGGTGATATTTTAGTAATCAATATCAACTCTAAGTGTTCGACCTAAGTTATAAGTGTTCGGCTTAAGCCATAAGCGTTCGGTCTAAACTTAATACTTGGTATGGTGGTAGTATTCGATCATGTTGTGGTACTCAGAATCCTCTAGTTGTCGGTCAGTAATAATGTTCGGCCTTCTCTTCAGCTATATCTATTATTGACCATTCAGTCCTATTCTTTAGGTAGTAATAGAACGATCGGTCTCCAACATTCACAGGGTGTTCGGTATTGTTCATATATGTTTGGTGATTTATGTTCAGCCCATATTTATATTTATTCCAGTGTGTTGTTTTAATTAATTGATAAAATTGCTTTGATGACTTATGTATGCATTATCATAATGGTGTAAAAAAGAAAAGTATGGTTGATGGACGTAATTCCATGATCCTCACGGAGATGTTACATGGTGGTGCCTTTTGTTGTGATTGACCGTGTGAATGGCCGGAGTGTCCTAATGGGGTTTATCCTGACATTCTAATGATCATCCATGCTCAAGTAGAGAGTGATGAGTCATGTGATGAGAATAGCAGGAGGTACTTGTCTATAGGGTATTGTAGGTTATTTATAACGGACTAACCTGGTGTGACAACTGATGAGTTTCGAGTTACTTCACCACACCGGTGCACAAACCCCTGGAATTGACATTTCATATAATCTGGATGGTCAAGTCACGTGGTCAGTCATTAACTGTATAATGTATTCGGTCATTACCTGTATTGTGTGGATAGTCCTTGCATGCTTGAAATGCTCTGTTGTTACATGCTTATGAATTGGTTTAATAGTATAAGTAGTATGATCAATTAAATTATTTTACCTTATCCTTGTTTTTTTTATGGTATGTCTTTTCTTTTGTAATGATCACCTTGATAGTATGAGCTTAGAGATGCAGTCTTTTCAGATTGAGAAGCTGAAGGGGGGCGAGAAGGAGAAGTGAAGCTTATAGTATAGGCAGTTATGTTTGTTCTTCCGATGAAATTTTTATTCACCAAATTTGTAGTTATGTTTTTTCTTTATCAATATAATGTTTTATTTTAGTAAATTTTATATTACTAAATTTGGGATGTTACAAAAAAAATAGGTAAGCTAAGAGGCAAGATAAGATAACAGTAACGTTATCAACTTATAACAAGTTATGTCAACTAATTAAAATAAAAGTCTAACGAGAGATTTAATTGAAAAGATTTAAATTTTGAAAACTAATAAATCATAAAAATTTAATTGAAATTTAATTAAAAGTTTTCAAATTCATCAAAACTTAAAACTTATATTAATCCTATTTTAAAATATTAAAATTAGTGTATGATACAATAGAAGAAGACTCTAAAAAGTATAAATTTTAATATATTTAAAGTGATAGCTAAGTGATGCTTGGATGAGTCTATGTATATGTGTATCGAATGTGATGCGAGTCAATATATTTATTTTAAAAATATTAAGATATAATACTTATATACACATAATAAAAAATGTAAAAAAATTAAATATAATAAATATATAATTGTTATTATATAAATTCAAATTAAAATGATATATATTAAACATTGTCATAAACTATTTTTATCATAACTATATTACTACTTTATAAATTACATACTTCATTAATAAACATCGGGGTATGGTATCATAAAATATTAAACACAATACAAAAATTAAAATGTCGATGCATCATATCAAAATATTAAAAAGGAATTATGCAGTAATTTTTTATGTTCTATTATTGTTTCTTCCTTTTGTTTTTCCTGTAATCTACTATATATGCGGTACATCTTGTACCTTTTTAATGAATTTTCCTTTGCCTACCAAGAAAAAAACAAACAAACTTGATGCAGCATGCCCAACTTTGTTTTTTGTTACTCTTAAATTAATGACGTTGAATTGGTGGTACGTAGAGTTAGGTCATACTTTTGTGAATACTACATGCTGGGCTCAGAGTTGGAAATAACCCAAACATTAGACGTAAATGATTATTCATATTTTTGTCAATATTTAAAAAAGAATTTTGAAAGTTGAAAATATTGAGAATCATTTTTGATTCTCTTAACTGTCTTTCAACAGTTATTCTGTTTTATGGTGTTTTTCAGTTTTTCCTTTCTTCCATGGAACTCTATATATAGAGTTCCTTCCCCGTTTTCCCATTAAGTGATGTATACAAAAATTTGTTAATTTTCATGTTAATCAGAATAAAGAAAGAGTTAGTTTTTCTTACTCACCGTGTTACGATCTACGTTTTCTTCTTCTGCATCACCGGCAGCCACCGTGTCGGAGCACCGTCGAAGGAATCGCCGGCCACTTCTCTCTCCATCGCCTCTCGCACTCTGTCGCATCATTCTCTCTCTTCCATTCTTCCATTTACATGATAATGCCACGCATGCATTCAACCTTCGGAATAAAACGTTCCATGGACCAACAGAGATATTGGGCCGTCAAGATTTCAAGTGCACAGTGCTGGGCTCGTTGCAATAGAAAACTAATTTATGCAAATATATTGAAATAAATATTTTTGCCTAGATATTTTCTCTGTATTTTGTTCAACCTGGTATCCAAATCGAATACAGAAATAGAGTTGGTTTACAAAAGCAGCTTCTCTGTATTTTGTTGTTTTCCATCAATATATGCAACTAGTTGTCAAGCTCCAATTTTAGCACAGAGAAAAATAAATAGTTAGTGCATTTAATTGCACCTAAACAATCCATTATTTCATCATTAAACCATAATAATGAACATCATAAATCATCCATTTTTTCTTCAGATATTGTATTCCAACCTTTTTCCCAAACTTCCTTTACTTTTGTGTTTTCTATTGTCTCAGTCAACTCACATATAAAAAGTAGGAAAAGTAAAAAACTTCCTTTACTGAAACAAAGTAATGAAGAAGGAAAGGATAAGAAACACCTTCCAGCATCGGTTGATAAGCTAGTGTATACAAGTTACATAACTTAACATTTTTGTGGTTTTCATGTAGCCAACCTCCATTGATCTTTCATGATGAAAAGGAACTTTTGATCAAATGAAGCTCCCTAATGACATCAACCATACTCATTCTTTCTTTCGGCAACTCCTTTGAACAAGCAAGTGCAATCCTAAAAAGTGGCAGTAAGCATTTCTCTACCAAAGGATGCACTGGAAGAAGATTTTGGCTAATAGCAGCCACCTTTATACCATTTGGAAGAATAGTTGGGTCCACAATCTGGGGAAGGTGGTTTGGAATTGAAATTTTGACGTAGTTATGGAGATTAAGACCATCTTCAAACATTTCATCTATTGGTCTTCTCCCGGTCAACATTTCCAAAACAATAATTCCAAAGCTGTACACGTCGCCTTCTACAGACACCTCTGATCCCATTCCATATTCTGAAATTGGTTAAATGCAGAAGAGAAATTGATCAAAACAATGAAGTTAAATGCAGAAGAGAACAAGATTTCGTGACTTAAACAATGTACCTGGAGGAGCATAACCAACTGTGCCCTTTATTTCAATAGTGCTAGTTTGTTTTGGAGAAACTGCAATAGTTGCGAGTCTTCTAGCTAAACCAAAGTCGCTTACATGAGCTACCAAACAATCATCGAGAAGAACATTGTTTGGCTTCAAATCACAGTGAATAATTGCTTGCCCACATTCGTAGTGAAGATAGTGAATAGCAGAAGCAACATCAATGATAATGTTTAATCTTTGGTCAATGTTTAATGATCTAGCGGGCTGCTTTGAGGTTTCTATTTCTGGATGCAACCATCTTTCTAGGCTTCCATTTATCATGTACTCAAAAACAAGAGCTTTGAATTCTTGGCCTCTGTGATCTATGCTAGAACAACATGTTACAGTCTTCACCAAGTTTCGATGCCTAATATTTTTCAACGCATTACATTCGGCAATGAAACTTTTTTGAGCTCCCTTCTGTTGAAGGTTTACGACCTTTATGGCTACAACATTTTCTTCTCCTTCTAACTCAATAGTCCCTTTGTATACGGAGCCAAAACTTCCAGATCCTATCAAATTTTTAACTGAAAACCCATCGGTTCCTTGGTGTAGGTTTTGGTATGAAACCTTATCCACTGGGTCTATAATTGGCAAATCAGACGATGGATTTTTGTGCTTTCTTATCCTCAACCGGTAGATAGATACAAAAAATGGCAGAACGAGAACAAAAACAACTGCACTAACTACCACCATTGCGATCCATAGAAAATTCAAGTGTTTTGCAGGTTTCTTACCTTTGATAGGACACGGTGGTAGATGCAACTGTGAAACACCCCCACAGAGCTTATTGTTCCCAGCCACGGCTAACTCACTTGCATTTTGAAAGACACCTTCCAGTGGTACTTCACCCTCCAACATGTTAAAAGATACATTGAAGTATTCTAAGAAAGAAATATGTTGTAGATCCTTAGGAATTGATCCATTCAGAAGATTTCGTGACATGTCTAATACTCGAAGACCTTTGAGTGAAGCTAAAGAGGAAGGTATGATTCCATGAAAGGAGTTTCCTTGCAGACAAAGGTACTCCAAGCTTATACAGTCTCCAATGGTTTCAGGGATTTCACCAGACAGATTATTTTCGGCCACACTCATCTTTCCTATATTTTTTAACCGGCCAACTTCATCAGGAAGCCTACCACTCAGTGAATTTTGTGACAAGTCCAGTAAGTTTGTTAACGAGAAAAGACTAAAAACCTCTAAGGGTATGCTTCCTACAAGGTTGTTTTTCCAAAGGTTAAGGTATTGCAAATTTTGACAGTTTCCTATACTTGGAGGAATCTTTCCTTCAAACATATTTTCTGCCATGCCCAAATAATACAACTGAGTGAGGTTGCCTATAAAATCTGGAATATCTCCTGTCAACTTGTTCCTACTTAACTCCAACTTTTGTAGTTTCTGGAACTTTCCAAAAGTGGCTGGAATAACTCCTTCAAAGTGGTTAACTTCCATGGTCAAGATAGTTAAGCTAACTAGATTGCCTATTTCTGCAGGAATTTTTCCTGATATGTGATTACCCCCAAGATATAATTGACTAAGTTTGGTGGATAAATTTCCCATAAAATTCGGCAAACTACCTCCAAAACTATTATAGGAAATAGAAACCATTTCTAACTTGCTACAATTGGCTAAGGATTTTAAAAACTCCAAGTCCTTTGTCGTATTGTCACCTAAGTTATTACTATACAGACTAAGGAACCAAAGGTATTGCAGCTTTCCAAGACTTGGAACTTGGCCCTGTAAATGATTTGTACCAACATCAAGTGTTTGGAGGACAGATGAATTTGCAATGGAAGTTGGGATTGAACCTGAGATATGATTCCCACCAACAAGGAATTCTCGGAGATTAGGGAGAGTGTGGAACATGTTTGGTGGAAGGGAGCCATTAAATTGATTGTCTGCAGCTGAAATAATGGTAAGAGATGACATATTGTAAAGACAAGAAGGAAATGTACCTATCAGCTTGTTGACATGCAATGACATCAATGACAAGTTTTTGAGGAGACAAATTTCTTGTGGAATATATCCCTCGAAGTAATTGACACCGATTGAGAGAGAAACGAGAGATGAAAGATTCCCTATGGAAGATGGGATTACTCCTGTGAGATTGTTTACTGCCAAGGTCAGTTCTTGAAGCTTTTGCAGGTAGCCAATTTCCATTGGTATTTCACCAATCAAATTGTTACCAAACAAGTGTAACTCTCTAAGGTTAGAACATCTTGTCAAGTTTGCAGGTATTTCTCCTTTCAAAGAGTTATTGGTGAGAGATAAGTTTTGTAACTGTAACAACCGACCCAGTTCTTGTGGAATTTTTCCACTAAAGCTGTTGTTTCCAAGGTTAAGCCTGGTTAGGAAAGAGAGATTGCCTATATGGGGTGGTATGAGACCTTGTAACTGTTTTCCTTCTAGGTTTAACTCTATAACTCTTTGATTCATGGACTCACATGTAACCCCAGGCCAGTTGCAAAAATGGATGGAACTATTCCAAGAGGCAATGATTTTGTAAGGATCATTTGATATTGATTCCTTAAATTTGAGCAGCACCAAATGGTCGGTCTGGTTTCCCAATATAGAGGTAGCTGTGCTTGGGACACACAAGAGAGAGTTGATAATAAAGAAGACAAGCATGGGAAGACATGCTACAAAACAAAACGATGGAAAAAGGACAGAAAAAGTGTTCATTTGGTTCAGAGTACAAGACAGTACAGATAGATTTTGGAAATGATTTAGGTAGGTAGACAGATATCTAGGATGATCCGAATGCTATTTGTCTTTGGTTGGAAACTATAGTCTCTGACACAGGAAGGACTTAAATAATGGAGTTCATGATGGGAATTAATTTTAATTTTAATGGCCTGTAATTAGGTTCACACATAACTACATGTGTGTTCTGAATGTATCAGTTAAAAAATTAATCGACTATATATTACATGAAATTCATCGAAACTTACTGTAATGAATGCCAGCATGCCAACATTCCCTTATTATAAAGTTTCCACATTTAACATTTTGAAGATTACTTCTCAATCCTTTTCAAAGGATAAAGGAAACATATTTTGTTTTTACATGCAATGATAAAAGCTAGTTTTTTCTAAAATGTAATTTTAGACTGTCAGATGTAAAAGTTTTTCTTTTCTGTCATAAAATGATAAAAAGAATCAAAACATTAAAAGTTCAAAAATTTAATATTCATTCTTTATTCAAAGCAACATGATTATAAGTAATTCTGTTCAGTAAAAGAATTAATTCAAAAGTTTTAGAAAAGTGTGAGCTTGTGTCATTCTCAAATCAACAGCATTCAAATGCTCAAATAACAACAATATTAATCTTTTACTAAAATATTAATAAATAATTTTAAGTGCACCAAAGTGCTTAATGTCTATGCATTATATCAACTATTCATAATAGCATTTTATGTAAAGAACTTTGAACTAACCTATTCTACTTGTAGCAACTCCACCTGAATATATATATATATATATATATATATATTGTGTGTGTAACTTACAACCATTGTCACGAGTTTTTCAACCTCGTATTTTCCAGGTGGTTATGATTCTTAGGAGACAGATTTTGTGTGATGCAGCCATAAAGGAATCGCATTGAGGTTCCTGTGTGGTCAGACAAAAAGAATTAACTAAGATCAAGCAAGTTTCCACTGAGGCAAATATTGGAATCATCATCATGTTTTAGCACTTAGTCAAATCAGATTACGTGCTGTAATTCTTCATTCTGATCCCAAAAAGGCCAAAACAAACTTATATATTTGAGAAAATGGAAGAAATGACCCATTAACGCAAACGCAATCATAGAACTTTAGTGAATGTCTTGCCAAACTCTATCTACAAGTACTTATTCACCGAATCACGAGTAATATAAAAACAGGACGAAAAGTAAAATAGTGACGGTAATCATTTTTAAATAACAGATCCAACCACATGACATTTCACAAACCAAAACCTCATTCTTACATCCATCTTCTTTCAACTTATAAACCCTTTTCAATTTTTCCTTTCCAATAGCAGGACATTAACGTGATGCAACAATACCACAACAAGATAATATAATTTTTCCACTAGCAAACAATAATATATTTTATCAATCAAAGTTAAAAGCAACTAAAGGTTGACACACACATATCCATTCATCACATATGTCATTAGACGTTATTAAATTTAACTATGATATATTTTACATAATCTCATAAAGTAAACTTTAAATATAAGTTAATTCTACCAAACAAACTTTAAAGAGATATATTATAAATTCATTTTATTTTTGATGTGAAATCTCACAATTAAAAAAATATGAGTTTATTATGTTTAATTAATGTAAGATTTTCTTCTACAATTTCAATAAATATCTTGATAATTTTATAATTCAAAGCAAAACTTATAGCAGATAGGGTAATCCAAATCCACCAATTTCTTTTTAAGTTTGTTACCTGATAATATAATCAATGATCGATATTGTTGATGATAATTAAAAGTTTTATTAGTGATAAGGCCAATCTACAATTAATTATATATATATATATATATATATATATATATATATGGCTCATTTTACAAGTTGGTTCGGTAAGATATTGAGTTAAGATTAAAGTTTATTTTTTAATATAGTATGAAAGTAGAGACGACAGCATGTCGGGTCGGACACGGATTGTGTTTAGCTACAATCCGACCCGACAAAAAAAAATCATTCACTACCCGACCCGCTATCCGCACAGATACTTAAATGATATTCACGGATATTTTAAAACCTGCGGATACTCGCAAATATTTAAAAAAAAATATTTTTATAAGGGTTTAATACATCATTTGGTCCCTAGTTTGGGGCGTTGTGTTCAAAGTTGTCCTACCTTTTAAAAAAGTTCACTATTGTCCCATATTTCGTTAAAAACTGTTCAAGTTGGTCCTTTTGGCTTACGGCGTTAAAAACATAACGGTGCAATGATGTGGCAACTGTGATCTCTCCAATTTTTTATGACGTGACAACTGTGACCCATTGATGTGACAATGTTAATGTAAAAGGATAGGAGGACACCGTGAAACCCTAATTTCCCTAAGACCAGAAACCCTTGTGTCACCACCGTGAAACCCTAATTTTCCTAAGACCAGAAACCCTTGTGTCACCACCGTGAAACCCTAACCATCGCTGCTGCCGCAGAACGAAACGCGCCACCACCAAACCCTCAGGTCACCATGTCGCCTTCACCAGCATCAACACAGACCTACAATTCAAAGCAGAGAAAAGCAACAAAAAACCCAGAAATTCCAACCCAAATATGAACAAGAAAATCGCAATCGCGACACCTAGAAACCCAATTCACAACATACCCAAGTCGCAGAAACCCTAGTTTGCAAGCAGCATCCATGGGCACCAACCTGTAAATTGCACACGCCAGAAACGCAGAAACAATGTGAAGGTGAAGCTCAATGTTTACGTTCAGTTGTAGGTGTTCATGTAATGTGAAGGTGAAGCTCAATGTTTACGTTCATGTGTTTATATGTAATGTTAAATTTAGTTTTCCCTTTAGTCAAAAAATGTGCAATGTGGTCCCCTTTTCAATTTAAAACTGTGTACTTTGGTCCCAAATAGATATCAACGAAAAACACATGAAAGATATTTGGCTTAGTTTCCACCTCCAGGCCACCATCTTTGTCCACCTCCACTTCACCATCCACCTCCTCTTCACCATTACTTTCCACCTTCAGTCCACCATCTCTGTCCACTTTCCACTCCACCATTACTTTCCACCCTCTATTTCCACCTCAAACCCTAACCCCCAAATCCAACAACAAGAACATCAAGTAAGTAGGCTAGGGTTAGCAATACTTACTTCACGTACGTACGCTCTTCAAATTTGACCTTCAAGGAATCACCACGCCACAGTAATTACAAGACCAATTTCACCATATTGTTAAACCTAGAAATCATGATAGGATTCTTAGATAAGGACAATTTGATTTAACCCATTTCGTTAAACCTAGTTGACGTCATTATATATTTTTTTTAATTTACACATTCAATTATATCATATGTGCCACGTATTGCAAAAACTTTACACGTCATTCAGTTTTGGCCACAAAGGCAACTGCATCGTTATGTTTTTAACGCCGTAAGTCAAAAGGACCATTTTGAACATTTTTTAATGAAATATGGACCTAACTGAACTTTTTTAAAACGTAGGACGACTTTGAACAAAAACCCCAAAACTAGGGACCAAATGATGTATTAAACTTAAAAATTATTAAAATAAAATATAAATAAAATTAAAAAAAAATATATAAAATATAAATTAAAATTAAAATTTAATTTTAATCAAATTTAACCTTATAAAATATAAATTAATGTTAATTTTAATTAAATTTAACTTAATAAATTATAAACTAAATTTTTATTTTTATCTTTTGCGAGTAGTAGATATTTGCGGCGAATAATATAATACTCGCACCTGACCCATTTATAAGTGGGTATTAAAACATCCGCTACCCGCAACCCGCGGATAGTAAATATCCGCAGATATTAACTATCCGTCGCAGGTTTTATCCGCAGATATTTGTGGGCACAAATTTTTTTGTCATCTCTATATGAGAGTCATTATTAGAGTTTATTATAATAAAAATTTTAGTTTGTTAGATATATTGTTCAATGTGTAAACTCCTATGAGACTACTCGTTAATATAAAAAATACTTACTCACTATATTAACTAATTTTATAAACTATATTTTTTTATTATCTAAAATAGTGTTTATTATTAATAAAAAATTATAATTGATTTATGAAATGTATTTAAATTGGAATATGATATTAGTTACCAAAATTTGGGTTACTGTTTTAAATTAATCTCAATTTTTAATTATAAATATAATGAATAATGGTTTTTTCTTCCTAAATTTATGATTGTCAATTATATATTAAAAGGTCACCAAATTAATTATGTTACAAGACATTCATACAATAATTTAAGTTGTTTACTTAAAATTCAAAATATAATTTATATTTTCAAAGATGTTTATTAATTTTAAATTTAAATATATAAAAGGCATTAACTTTATGTAACACACAGTAATATTGTAAAAATAATATAACTCCAAATCAATCAAGCAAAGATAACCAGTTCTTCGGAAAACACGAGCAAATGTAGAGTGACTTGTGGTGTTAAGATCACTTACCCAACAAATCGTTGGCAATGTAAACTCAATTGGAATCTCTCCCACCACTTCAAAAACCAACATTATCATTTCTTTGCATGATCATTTTTTCTAATACAAAATTAATAGTGACATTGAATAGTTGGATTTTGCCAAATCAACTTATCTAATGTTGTACACAAAACACGTTAAAAATTTCCATTTGTAATAATTTAATTAATAATCAAATTTTCCATCAATATATAAATATAAAAGTCCAATAATGGGTTCTATTTTATTGAAGTAAAGTACTCGATGCAACACAGGCGTGTATTATTTTAACAGTAAGGCTTTTTGACACACATGTATCACAGTTTATATCTCAGAAATTTAAAATTAATTCCATTTTAGTTTGAAAATCATTTATCAAATGTGATACTTTAACTGTGATCTTTTCACACATTTTATTTATTTTATCTTAAAAACAATCTGCCTTTAAATTATAAATTATGATTTGTTAATCAAAGCGTGCTTATTTATTAATATTTATTTTCATACCACTGGGGTGGTGCTTCATTGGAAAGTGGGAAAATCGGCCTAACCTTACAGAGGTAATCATTTATAAAGTTTATACATAATAAGATAAATGTTTAGATTTAAGATATAATTTTCATCAAAACCTTAAAATAGAGTCTTTGAAATATATATAAAAACAAATATAAAAGCAGTCAATTAAAGTGCAACCACTCTAGATAAATGTGTAGACTTTTTTCTAAGACTAATGTTTAAACTCCATTATTAAGACTAATGTTTAGATTCTGACTAATATATTGGAAACAGAAAACAGTTAGGGGAAAATAACAGAAACTAAAACCTTAAGAAGAAAAGGACTTCGGTTCATATTACAGTAAAAGAATCAATAATGATTCTCAACAGCCTCCCATCAAACTGGACGGTGTATGGTCACAAGTCCAAGTTTGGGAATAATAGACTTGAACTTGACGCGGTGAGGGAATTTGGTGAAGACATCAGCAAGCTGCTCATCGGATCTCACTGGAAGAAGAGTGAGAAGACGTTCCTGGATTTTCTCACGAACAACATGGCAGTCAAGCTCAATATGCTTGGTGCGTTCGTGAAAGCTCTGGTTGTGAGCTATGTGTCTTGCGGATTTGTTGTCGCAGTATAAGGCAGGGATCCCTGATACTTCAATTTGGAGGTCCTGTAAGAGGTAGCAAAGCCACTGTATTTCACATACAGTGGCTGCAAGTGCCCTGTATTCAGCTTCTGTGGAAGATCTGGAAACAGTCTTCTGCTTCTTAGACTTCCATGAAATGAGAG
>NW_025913949.1:0-30959 GCF_018835915.1 Vigna umbellata
TTTTTTTTATGGGTCTTACACATTTTTTTTTATTATGCTTCATTCTTGTGATAGGTAGTATGCTGTAGTGATAACACAAATTAGTTTCCTGGAGACTTGTTTAATAATTTTGATCCAAATTCATTTTTAGTTTTTTTTTTAAATAAATTATTTACTTTAGGTTCTATAAATAAATATTTGAAATCGATTTTTTAAACCTTTAATTACATTTTTAATTTGTTCTTAATACAACATTACCTGTTCTAATTTTGTGTTATGATTATTATTAACTAAACCATTAAATATGACACTTAAGTGAAAGTTTTGCTAGTTAATTTTGTCTTAGAACAAAGTATTCATACAACTAAAGTTTAGTGTAATATTTATCTTTCTCAACTGTCCCACCGAATGATGGAAGTTCTTTTCGATGAATTGGACTTAATGAAAGAATTATTTTTGGATGAATTGGAAAAGAAACACGAATGAACCTAAACAGGCTAGCGAGCTAATATAGTTAACCAAGCCCACACATTTTCTTGTCGATCGGTCTGAATGCTCTATCTCTCATTGTTATCCATACACATTAGCATTTTGTATAAATTCAGTTTAAATTTTTTATTTATAAAATAACTTTAACATGATTCATTATCATGTCAAGCTTCATAATTGTTTAAGAATTAGAATTTTCGTTTGCATACTAATATTTTAAAATATATTGTTAAGTCTAGGACCACTGTGGTGTTAAAATTTTCTTCATAATTCTAAACATTATTGATTATCATGGTGAGTCATGGACTTGCTTGATAATTATAAAAAATATTGGAAACTACTAATTATCATGTTAAGTATCATGTTTACCTGATAATTAAATTTTTTATAATAATTTCAAAAATTAATAATCATCATGTTAAATTTCGAATTTGTTTGATGATAAAAAATTTCATTCAGATTAAAGTCTTGAAAATATATTAAGAAATCAAAACTAAAAAATATCAATTAACTAATTTTTTTTATAAGAATTATGTGATCAATTTTTCTAATTGTGAATGGTACTGTAAGAGCGTTGTAAGTGTTTGCCGGGTTCACTTTAATAGAAACATAAGTCATTTTCTCACTGTTCTTGAAAAAATTACATAATCATGATTTTTCATTTTGAACGAGAATACTTACGAAAAAAGTGGATTTTATTGAGTCCAAATAAAAACTTTCATAGATATTTCTTAATAAAAAATATGTCTTTTTGCTTGATTTTTAAGAAAATTAATATTTTAAAAATTACATTAATTTTGCACACACTTAATTAAAGGGAATTGTCTCCAAATGGAAATTGTGGAGTTTTAATACCTTCACATGTAATTGATTCTTGCCCTTGAATATACGAGTTCTTCTTAACACGCTTTACATAATCTATTTTTTCATGGGTTACCCTTAATATTTTTCACATTTCCTGAGCTCAACAACCAACATATCTTGAAAAATTCATCAAGGGTTAGAGAAAATGGAATTATATTTCTGGCCCTAACAACAACATATTGAGCCCTTCGACTTTCATTCCTAGTCCATTGCAAACATTCTTTACATTCCTGTGAGTGATGCTTCCTCCACCACCCCATCTTCTCCTTATATCTTCTCAATTTTTTTAAATTCCAAATTTATCTTTTTTTACTTTTTACTTTTACCAATTTTACTTTTTATTTTTTAAAACTCTACAATCCCCTCTCACTTTCACTTTCTCTTTTACTCTCAGCAGCAAGCCCCCCACCCCCACCCCGCTGTCACCTTCTCTCTTCCACTTCCGTTAACACAACATTTTCTTCTTCTTTCTTTTTTCTCCCGACATAACTTATTATTTCTTTTTCAAATCATATCAATAATCAACAATATATATGCACTTAATTAAACTATAAAATAAATATCCTCTTCGTTGAGTTTTCACTAGTTGTGTTTGCTAAAGTCTAAATTCCTCTCCCACATGGGCCTCCATGTGATATCTTAAAATGGAGAACACAACAATGTTGCTACTACCTAGTTTCTTGTAATCACTTACGTTAATATTATTATTATAACATGTTTTGATTATACTAATTGTTGCACTACCTGAAAGCTCCTTGTTATAAATGACTGCAACTACACGAGCACTATTTCAATGAATCTCGCTCTGATGATGGAAAGAAAGAAAAAAGAAACGAAAATGAAAAATGTTGTGTTAACGGAAGTGAAAATTAAGAAAAAGATATAAAGTGACAGTGGAGTGTGGGGGCTTGTTGCCAAGAGTGAAAGGGGAAGTGAAAGTGAGAGAGGATTGAGATTATGGTTTTAAAAAATAAAAAGTAAAATTGGTAAAAGTAAAAAGTAAAAAAGATAAATTTGAAATTTAAAAAAAATTGGGGAGGTGGAGGGAGAAGATGGGGTGGTGGAGGGAGCATCACCTACATTCCTGTACATTATTTACAATGGTAGTAAAAACAAAATGACCATTTATAATAGCATTCCAAATACCCATATCAACAAACTTTAAAAGTATTTGCATTCTAACTTTCCAAAAACCATAATTTTTTCCAATAAACAAAGGAAGTCTGTGAATAGAAACACCCTAAGCAAATGTTTTATTTTGTCTAACCATTTTTGAAAAATTTGAATAACTATCAAAGCAAGCTCTGATACCAATTATTAGAAATATGCAACAAAATTTTCGTGGACAAACAAAATCCAAGAGAGATGTGACTTGGTTTACTTGATAAAAACTGTGCCTTTTAAAAAAGTTTCCCTTTTTAAAAACTGATTTTATAACAAAAAAAATGATTCTTTATATATAATAACAAATAAAGATAAGAGTGTAGGGAAAGATAAATTCGCACAAGGAATTTTTGGTTTGGATCAAAAGACTCTACATCTAGTTGTTAATATCTTTAAAGATGGATTAACTAATCACTGAGAATAACTAACAACTCTCAATCATAGAGAATAAAATTTGGGTTAGAACGCCTTATTTAACACCCAAAGGATGAACAACACCTCCTTGACACACAAAGGACGAACAACACCTCCTTGACACACAAAGGATGAACAACATTTTTAGCAATAACAACACTCGATCACATGGACACCCTCAGTGAAAGTTCACGCCCACACTAGGTTTTCTAAAGCAATTTTTTCACAAACACTTAGGTTAAATATTTATAGACTCTTATTTTGAAAATTTAATCAGAAAACTAAAGAATCTTTTCGTAATTGTCATTGATAATCAATTATTCAAAGTGATAATTAATTATTTGCAAAACTTTTCAAAAGTCATTTTACCTGAGATAATCGATTATTTGAGATAATCGATTATCATAGAGACATTTCTAAAACTCTGAAATTTATTTAGATAATCGATTATCACTATCAGAGAAGCTTTTATTAAAAATAAAACTTTTCTTGAGTGTTATGCTACTTGAGTTCTACCTATTGCACTAGTGCAACAAAGGGATATTGCCTCAATTGTTTTGGGTTTATGACAGTTGTTGCAGAACCGAGATATATTTAGGCGAGGTAAAAAGTCGAGACTTTTGGCCTCGGTTCAAAAAATGAGGCAAAAGGATTAAGATTTTACCTTGGTTCAAAAAACCCGAAGCAGTAAAGCAAAATAAAAAATAAAAAATTGGGTGTATTGCCACGGTTAGATTCAGAACCGAGGCAATAGACCAATATATGCCTCGATTTTTACTAGAACTCTTGTTTAAGTATGTTTTTTTAAAAAAGAAAATTCATTGTTTCTCTAAGCATTCCATATCACATACCATATTACACAATCCCATAAACACAAAAACAAACACAGAAACAAACCTGCGCACAAAACGCTCTAGAAAACATTTTTTCTATTTATCGGGAAAATAGAAAACGTGAAACGTTGTACAGAAAACACTGCACACAAAACTTTGTCCAACAAACAACTAAACGAAAACATGAAAAACCTAAAACGAAACTAACCTTAAAGGTGAGTTTGAGGTTGAAACGTAACGAAACGAACATCCCAAAACATCTATTCGAAGAGCACGTGTGCATAAAATCAATCCGTCAAAATGAAATAAAATCATTCCTAAGCATTTAATCAACGAAAAAAGAAAGAAAAATCGGAAGAAATGTTGAAGATAGTGATAGCGAAATCGAAGAGGAGGGAGAGTAATGACACAGAAAATGACTTCTTTCTAAAAATGTCTCTGTTCTAGAAATTTAACCTAAACGCATGTTATTACCTCAGTTATTTTTTTAACCAAGGCAATAGACCTCTAAAGCCTTTAAAAAAAGAAAATATTTTCAGTTATTTTATGCCTCGGTTCTCTAAACAACCGAGGTCATAAACCCTTTAGGTTTCAGTTCTTTTTGAACTG
The DNA here is from genome assembly GCF_018835915.1 of Vigna umbellata. The sequence continues at coordinate 4,353 of NW_025913949.1, forward strand.
AGGCATATAAGTTTGCGATAATTTTAAAAATTTCACCGTGCCATTTTATGTTTCGGTTGTAAAAAAACTTATGTCAAATGGACGAGTTAAAATCCATATATTTTACTAGTGTTGACTCTTAGTATATTAATTTTTAATAAAATACACGTATTACAAAACTTCAAAAACTAAATTCTTATGTCTTCAATATATCTCTTGAATCCAAGTATGTTTTAAAGCTTTAACACTTCTTCGCCAGTCATCATCATCAAAACTCTATTGAAAAATATGTTCATATTTTTCTTTTGTCAACATAAAGGACTTTCTTTGTCACCAACACTAATGGAAAAATCATATTGTTATCTAAGAGCCTTTACAATTAAAGCAAATAAAAAAATCATTTTACATTAATCAATATTTTTTTTATTAATCATAAAACCTCGTATTTCTGAACATATAAAAAAATTTAACAACATGAAGAAACAATATAACAATCACATTACTCAATTTACTAAACAAAAAAATTTAAACAAATTGTAATAAATTGAAAATCATAAAAATTTTGAATACTCAATAAAAAAATTAATAAAAACTTAATTAAAAGCATATTTATTGTTAAGTATTATTTTTAAAAAAAAATTAATTGTGTTGTGAAAATAAGCTTTATAAAAGTGTACTAACTAATAATTTATGATAATATTAACTATTTTATGCTTAGATAGTATTATCGATATTTTATGGTATTATTTTATTGTTTATATCAAATACCAAACATAAAATTATCTAAACACAAGTAAATAGTTTAATTTGATAATTTTTTTTCAAAAAAAGTATTTTATGCACTGTATACTCTTATTCAATTATGATAATACTCTATAATACAATTAATAAAAAAGTTAATTCTATAAATCAAACTCTGAAATTTTGCAAGATTATCATTACATGAAATTATCATTAATATTAATATTTATTACTAAACATTATTTTATAAAATCCTTTATATGTGAAATGTAAGTTTATTTGATACAAATATAAATATGTTAATAATAATTAATAAAAATATTCTTACTTTTAGACAATAATAATATAACAGTGGTTTTATAATATAATATTTTTATATTAAAAAGGAAGCATAAAATGTTTTACTTGTTCAGTACATAAAATAAATGTATAATCAAATTATAAATTTTATAAAAGAAAATACTCCATATAAATAGTAACCTTAATTTTAACACTAACTTCAAACCAAATAATTATTATGTCTAATCAATTATAATACATTAATATGAAGTTATTACCATGAATATATCAAGTTATATCAAGTTATACAAAGTGACAAATTATAATACAATTAATTTAAAGTTACTTTTATGAATAAATTTGAAATAGGATAATCTATAAAATAAAAGTGATATAATAAATTTATCATCAATGACAATATTTATTATTAATTGTTATTTTGTAAGCTAATCCATTGACTATGTGTTTTTTCTTTCAAAAGATACATGTTAATTAATAATCTATGACAATATTATCTACTTTTGAGATAAGTTTGTATTTTTAATACTGTTTAAAGTTTTTTTATATTTCACAGCATATATTAATTAGCATAAATTATTACCATTAACAATACAGAAAATAATATTAATATTTTTCTTTAATTTTTCAATTAAGTTTATAATAACATATTTTTTGATTTAATGTGTGAGTATTTTTTTATGTTTGAGTATATAAGAATCAATGTTTCTTCAATTCTAATAATTATAACATGATATATTTTTTTATGAACTAATTTTATCCAACTTTAAATATAAGGATATTTTTTCCCTTCAAGACGACGAGGCCAAAAGAAAAGAAGTGAATTCTATTTTACTAGAAATGATAAAAAATTATTTAGCATATATGTAAATAAATCCAAATTCAATTTCAAACACAAATAAATGATTTAAAATGCAATCTATAACAAATCTGAAAATTATTAAATTGTATAACTAACATACTTATGTTATTATAACAAGTTTCATAATATTATTATAACATTTTTTTCAACACAGCATCTTTCCATCTCTCTATGTAATGCAAATAATTGTATTACAAAATTTAAGTCAAACAAAATTATTATCTTTACAATATTATTTAATTAATATTTTTTTTAATAAATTGTGTTTTTATTTTTAATATCTATATTTGAATAATATATTCTTAACAATTTTAGATTATTAAGAGTTTAAAGAAAAGTAATATTTTCTTAACATAGAGGAAATATTTTAGAGGAAATATTATAGAGGAAATATTTTCTTAACATAAAAAAACCTATATAAGTTAATCATTAATAAAATGTCCGAATACTAAATTAATGGTTTTGAACACATTAAGTATCATAAAATATTAAATTGTTGTTCATTAAAGAGGTTAGTTTGCAGTCAAAGTACTGTATCTATAAATTGTTGTTGATTTTAACATAAACATCACAACCAAAATTTACGATTTTCTCTAAAGATAGTGAGATAGTACTTAGAAAATTTAGCTATGGGAATGAAAGTAATGAAAAGTTTTGGAATTATGATTATGATGATAATGATGGCAATGTTGTGTGAAGCAAATGAGAATGCTAATTTTGAAGATGAAATAAAATGGAAATGTGGTGGCTTATGTCTTATGAAATGTTTACCTAAGATAATGAACAAAATAATGTATCCGATATGTCTTGTTGGTTGTTATGCAGGATGTCATAATGTATCTCTGGATACTGCTTTTAATTGTGTTAACGATTGTCACTCTCTTAAGTCCATTGATATCAACTCTGGTACTTATACTTTTTACTTTCTTTATAATTTATTTTATTTTATTTAGTTATCATTAGTTAAATTTTAACACATTTTTCTGATAATATGTAGGTAATCATGAATTTGTGGCCAATGTGATGAATTCATGCATGCAAGGGTGCATGAGAAGGAACAATAACTTATAAGAACATTGAAAGACAATGTTAATATATAATGGATCCAAGGGTATACGTGGAGAAGAAACAATAAGTTGTAAGAAGACAACAATAGCTTATTATTATATGAAGCAAATGTTTATTATGATTGAATGTAACTAATAAATCTCAATCAAAGAAAAAACCCTTTCTTTTTTCCCAATAACTCTTATTGCAATTATCTTTTTTATTATGTCACTAACACAAAAATCATTTTTAACATATGTTATTTAAAGCTTTTGACATATGTTCAATGTCCAACATGCAGTCGAAGAGTTAAATTGATGTCTGTTGCATTTATAACAGATGTTAATTGATGTTTTCTAATTTTACAATAGACATCGATTTATGAATTTTTGTTTTACAAAATTTACAAATATTTTCTTCTACTGAATCCATGAAAAATTAATATAGAATACAATAAGTTATAAGAAGACAGCAATAACTTATTATAAGAACCAAATCATTTTTATTATGCCACTAACACAAAAATAGTTTCTAACATATGTTATTTTAAGCTTTGGATGTATGTTAAATGTCCGACATCATACTGAAAGACGTTAAATTGATGTTTGTTGCATTTATAACAAACGTTAATTGATGTCTGTTACTTCTACAACAGCGATTTATGGACTATTTTTTCTTAAATTTTGTTAATATTTTCTTTCACTAAATCCATGAAAAATCAATATCGAGCACATTGTAAGAAGATAACAATAACTTATTATAAGAAAACATGCCTGTTTGTTTAATTTTTGAAAGAAAACAAATATTTTAAAAATTATATAAATTTTTACGCACAACTAATTAAAGCAAACCGTTTGTAAACACAGATGTTGTGGACTTTTAATACCTTTTCGACAACCAATAGACTCTTGGACCTCATCCGGTTTCGCAGACCACATTTCTTTTTGTTTGAAGTTTTTCCGTAGTTTTGCTTACTAACTAAATTATGGTGACAACTTCCTCTGTTTTTACTTATGTTTTGATGTTCCTCTATGACTTATCAAGTATCCTAATAATTTATATTTTTTTCTAGTCTTGGTTTGAATAATAAAAAACTTCAAAATAGAAAAATTAACTATCATTTATATGTGAGTTACTGGTTAAAGTAATAAAACCTTTAATAGCACCTAATGGCAAATTGAACTCTATGCCTTGTTAAAATCATGCATAATTTCTCTTTCTCTAAAGCATTCAAATAGGATATGTGATAATAGCTAAGCAAACATAGTTTTAGCATTAGAATTGGAATTCACCCACATCAACTTCCCCAATCCATCCAAGGAGACATGAGAGTTCAAAGAAAAAAAAAAGCTTCTAGCAATCTTCTGACTCAACAAACCAAAATCATCCAAATACTAATTAGGATATCACGTAAATTAGTGGGGATCAAATATATAGTTTTTTTCTTTTAATTTAAATGTATTTATTACATGAGAGATGAGGTAAATACCAACAATTACCATTCCATATATGTGAGAATTTAGTAGTGTAACAAAGATGTTTATATACTTATTATTGGTCTAAGTCATGATTTAAGATATCAAGTAATGAGAAATTAAAAAGATAGTTTTAACACACCATGACATGTGTAGACATACAAATTTGGATTATAATGAACCTTCTTGGTCCATTATTCTTAAGTTCGCTTATGAATTTAATTATTAATTTTATCATATGTGTGTCATACTTAACATTAGGAAGCATTAACCGATATTTTATTTGTTGAATATCTTTAATGTACTAATTCATGTGTGGTGTATATGGTTATGTATGTATGTCATTTTCTGAACGGAATTGAATTGTTGTGATATGTTAATAAAAAGATCTCTGGCTATACATAAATTTAGGACTGAGCATAATTTATTAAATTGTATTAAACTACACTTATTTATATTATATTATACTTAAAAAAATTAAACTAGTATATACTAAAAATTAATTAAACTATTCTTTAGTTGAGTTAAAAAAAACTGAACTTTACATTATTTCAGTTCAGTTAACTGTGTGAAGTGCTTCTCTTATTAAACACTGGTTTTGTCCATTGCATCTTCTACAACCATGAAATGACAGTACTCTCTCATGGTTAATTTTAATTATATACTCCAGGGATATATTATGCTTAGGTTAGAGATGAAATTAGCAGCCCATCAACCAGTTCATGAATAAGTTTATTATCAATACTTCAATTAGCTCAAAATTTTGAGTTATTTGTGAAATCATTTTTGTGGAAGAGTTTGCTTTTAGCGTGAAGCTGTTGGGCCACAAGATCAAGACTGCACTTGTTGTGAAGGCTGAACCTGAATTAGTCTCCTAAATTAGCATTAGGTTGGGTTTATTTTCTTTTCCCATGTGTAAAAACTCTATAATGGCAGTAATCTCAAGGAACCCTAAGGAAAGGAATATAACCCACCCTACTTTCTTCTGAAATCAATACAAGTTTGCTATCTTTTCTTCATTTCAATTTACTTTTCCTGCATTCCTTACTGTTCTTGCACTGATTTACAATTCTTTGCACTATTTTTACTGTTATGCGTGATTTTACTCGCTTCTTCACTTGCCTTTCGTTCTTGCATTAATTCTTTAATTTTCTTGCAATCCTTTATCAATTTCTTGCATTATATAAGTGCCCCTTTGTTCACTTGAATGGATTTGGAGCAGAATGATTGAGTGGATTTGAAAATATATTTTGTTGTTGTTTATTTGAGTGAATTTGAAGACAAGTGAAAGTGAATTTGGAAGCAACATTTGTGAGAATTAGTGTAGGATTTGATTGATGTAACAGATTAAAAAAAATTATTTCCAAATCCACTCTCACCTACCTCCAAATCTACTCAAATAAACAACAAAAAAATTTATTTTCAAATCCTCTCAAATCTATTCAATTACTCTCCCAAATCCATTCAAGTGAACAAAACCTAAGTGCTGTATTAATATTGAATTTCTTGATTTCAACCTTGATGCACTGGATTTCTGGTTGTGCGTATCTTAGTGTTAGGTTTCTAGTCAAGAAATTGAGTTAGTGTCAACATTCCAGTTCATGACACCTTATCCTAAGTCAGTGTCGGCATTCTAGTTCATGACATCTGCTATGATTTGATTTGTATTGAAAATTTATAACTTATGAGTTAAATTTAGTGTAATTAGCATTGCAGTTTAGTTTATACTGTAGTTTAGTTCAATTTAACATAATTCAGTGTAGTATAGTTTAATAAAATAAAAAGTAGTTCAATTCAATTTTTGGTTCAGTGTAATTTTTATTAATATAATTAAGTGCAATTCAGTTTACACAACCTTACTTAAATTCTTCTTATGTTGAATACGTGTTCTAAGAATTTACCTCGCATATGTAATCGTGTTGTGACCTATTATGGTTGTATTATATAAAGTCGATCGAACAAAACCAAAAAAAAAAATTAGTTTTACTTGTGACTATTTTTTTTAGAAGTTTGTATTTATACACATATATTTTATACATTTTTAATTTATGTTTTGAAAGATGCTATGTTTTGTACAAGTCCTCAATTGAGTCTATAGTAAAATACGTAATTTTGTGAGTTTCACATAAAATAAAAATTCACATGTCAATATATAAATAGAATATATAAATAGAAGAGATAAATCATAAATATATAAAAAGTATCAACAGAAACACTTATCAATAATGTTCATTAATCTGTACTAAACCATTCACGTTATGGCACCATCAATTCATACCTCTAGTTTCTTAGAATTATCAAAATCTAGGGTTTTAGATTCAAAATTTGCATGATCAAAATTCTATCCATATGTGATTGTTTATAACATTAAAAAAATAATTTTCTTTTAATAAAATTTGATACAATTAATATGGGATGTTAAATTTGAATTAGGATGTTAAATCTATTTTTTCTACAGAAAAACAAAATCAATTTAATGAAGTTCCACTTTTATGTAAAAAGTTGAAATTGGAGAGATAACATCTTTTTGGTTTAACTCAGGCTAAAACATTTCTTGTACAGTATTATAGATTGTCAAGGCTAATGTTGTATACTTATTTTCAGTGTATATTGACGTAGTTTGGTATTCACTCACACACTACCAGTTTCTAACATAATATTAGAGAGTCATAATAACAATTACTTGAAGTACAATATATTTTCTTTTCTTGACACTGTTAAAATACATAGTTCTTATATTTATACATTTTTGAACATATTTAGAAAGTCTGCTAAGGTTATATTTGAAGTATATATTAGCAGAAAGTCTGCTAAGGTTATATTTGAAGCAGAAAGTCTGTGATCGTCAACTGTTGTAACTAAGGTTTATTTTTTGTTTTGTTTGTTGTCACATGGCGGTTGGATATCTAAGTAAGTGTTCAAGTCTCACAGGATAGACCTAAAAAAAGTAAAACATTATATAAAGATGAAAGACTCATTAACCAATTACCTTAAGGTTTTGGATAAATAGTGGTGTCGATCCCTTATATAGTTGGCTCACATGTTATTGGTGTTTGTGTAACTCACAGTAACCTCCTCTTTACCCAACAATGGCATCGCCATTATCACGTACTTGCAAAAAGGATGCTATCAAAAGTGCCTCTGGCTTTCTTTTCTTGTCTTTTGCACAATTGGTTCAATTTTTTCTTATAGTTAAAGTCTACATCCCTTCGGTTTCTCAATGTTGGTGTTTTACATCAGTTCTCCAACCCTTTTTGGACTATTGGGCCTAGGCCAATATCACTATGACAAGTCAATTATCAATTTAGAATCAATAAGAATATTTATCGATATTGATTAAGTTATACTTGTTCGTAAATTTGAGTATTTTCAATTAAGTTTTTATTAAAAGAACTTTGTTCATTTTACAATTAAAAATGTTTAATTGTTCTGTTAATTGAGTGAAATGGTTGTTTCTATATCATCTTAGTTGTCTCCACATGTTAAAAAATGTTAAATTTTGTCATTAATATAAAAATATGATGTACTCAACATAAAATCACTTATGACTTTTATTATTTGAAAATTTGTTGGATAAAGTATCACCTACAACGATTTGATGGAAAAGGTGTTCATGCTTCTTCAATTCCCTTGTCATCAAATGTTAATCGGACAATTCTAGTTATCCAAGACCCTTTACAATTAAAGCAAATAAAAAAGTATTCATCTTACCTTAGTCCTAGTGTAATTTTTTTTTATTAATCACAAAACCTCATATTTCTTAACATATAGAAAAAAATTAATAACGAAACAATATACAGTCACATTAGTCAATTAATTAACTGAAAATATTTTTAAAAATTTTACTCTAGTGAAAAATATATAAATTTTACTCAATAAACAAAATAAATTAATAAGAACTTAATTGAAAATATTCAAATATACAACGGATTTTAACATTAATTAAGCATTTATTATTCAATATTATTTTATAAAAAATTTCATTATATAGGTGAAAATAAACTAAATAAAAATGGATTAATTAAATATATCACTTTTATTTATACACATTTTAAGCTAAATAAAAGTATATACTATATCATAATTTATTAATTAGTAGACTTTTATTTTCACATATATAAATTAGTTAATATATTAACTAATTTATGCTTAGAAAGTATTACAAATACTTTTATAGTATTATATTTTTATATCAAATACCAAACAAAAAATCTATACAAACACAAGAAAATAGTTTAATTTGATAATTTTATTAAAAAAAGTATTTTATGTACTACTATGTGAAACATAAGTTTATTTGATACAGATATAAATATGTTAATAATAAATAATAAATATTTTTATTACTTTTAGACAGTAATAATATAACAATGGTTTTAAGATATTACTTTTTATATATATTAAATAGGAAGCATAAAATCTTTTATATGTTCAGTACATAAAATAAATGTATAATCAAATTATAAATTTCTTAAAAGAAAATACTCCATACATATATAGTAAGTTTATTTTTAACACTAACTTTAAACGAAATAATTATTATGTCTAATCAATTAGAATACATTGATATGAAGTTATTACCATGAATATATAAAGTTATACAAAGTGAAAAATTAAAATACAATTAATTTAAAGATAATTTTATGAATAAATTTGAAATAGGATAATCTATAATATAAAAGTCATATTATAAATTTATTATCAATGACAATATTTATTATTAATTGTTATTTTGTAAGTTAATTCGTTGACTATGTGTCTTTTCTTTCAAAAGATAAAACCATGTTAATTACCAATTTATGACAATATTATCTACTTTTCAGATAGGTTTGTATTTTTAATACTGTTTAAAGTTTTTTATATTTCACAGTATATATTGATTATAGCATAAATTATTACCATTAACAATGCAGAAAATACTATGTTATTTTTCTTGAATTTTTCAATTATGTTTGTAAGAACATATTTTTGATTTGATGTGAGTACTTTTTTTATGCATGAGTATGGGAATAAATGTTTCTTCAATTCTAATAGTTATAACATGATATATTTTTTTATGAACTAATTTTATTCAGCTTTAAATATAAGGATATTTTTTCCCTTCAAGATGACGAGAGGCCAAAAGAAAAAAAAAGTGAATTCTATTTTACTAGAAATGATAAAAATTTATTTAGCACATATGTAAATAAATCCAAATTAAATTACAAACACAAATAAATGATTTAAAATGCAATCTATAACAAATCTTAAAAATATTAAATTGTATAACTAATGTGACACCCGGGCACTGACGAGGGCGGGGAGTGAATCGCCCGGTGTAAGAGGCATGTTGCAAGGGGCACTGACAAGGAGCGACTCCTGACAGACTTTCAGTGGGCACAGGAGCTAATCGAACATACACCGGAATGAGAGAGATCTAGAGACTGTATAGGTATGGACTATACAGTTGAAGGATAACTTAAAGGGATTGATTTTGGTTACTCATCACCAAATGCATTTGCCCCTAACTCATAAGAACTCCATGGTTAAGCGTGCTTAGCTTGGAGTTCAGTCGATGGTCTCTGTGAGTTGTCGGGATGTTACATTATAACATTTTTTGCAACACTGCATCTTTCCATCTCTCTATGTAATGCAAATAATTGTATTACAAAATTTAAGGCAAACAATTATTATCTTTACAATATTATTTAATTAATATTTTTTTAATATTTTTTTTATATCTATATTTGAATATATTTTAGCACTATTTTAGATTATTAAGAGTTTAAAGAAAAGTAATATTTTCTTAACATAGAGGAAATATTTTAGAGGAAATATAATAGAGGAAACATTTTAGAGGAAATTTTATAGAGGAAATATTTTCTTAACATAAAAAAGCTATATAAGTTAATGATTAATAAAATGTCCGAATATTAAATTAATGGTTTTGAAGACATTAAGTATCATAAAATATTAAATTGTTGTTCATTAAAGAGGTTAGTTTGCAGTCAAAGTAGTGTATCTATAAATTGTTGGTGATTTGAACATAAACATCACAACAAAAATTTACGATTTTCTCTAAAGATAGTGAGATAGTACTTAGAAAATTTAGGTATGGGAATGAAAGTAATGAAAAGTTTTGGAATTATGATTATGATGATAATGATGGCAATGTTGTGTGAAGCAAATGAGAATGCTAATTTTGAAGATGAAATAAAATGGAAATGTGGTGGCTTATGTCTTATGAAATGTTTACCTAAGATAATGAACAAAATAATGTATCCGATATGTCTTGTTGGTTGTTATGCAGGATGTCATAATGTATCTCTGGATACTGCTTATAATTGTGTTAACGATTGTCACTCTCTTAAGTCCATTGAAATCAACTCTGGTACTTATACTTTTTACTTTCTTTATAATTTATTTTATGTTTTTTCAGTTATCATTAGTTAAATTTTAACACATTTTTTTGATAATATGTAGGTAATCATGAATTTGTGGCCAATGTGATGAATTCATGCATGCAAGGGTGCAAGAGAAGGAACAATAACTTATAAGAACATTGAAAGACAATGTTAATATATAATGGATGCAAGGGTATACGTGGAGAAGAAACAATAAGTTGTAAGAAGACAACAATAACTTATTATTATAAGAAGCAAATGATTATTATGATTGAATGTAACTAATAAATCTCAATCAATGAAAATCCCTTTCTTTTTTTCCAATAACTTTTATTGCATTTATTTTTTTTATTCTGTTCACTAACACAAAAATGGATTTTAGCATATGTTATTTTAAGCTTTTAACGTAGGTTAAATGTCTGACGTCATAGCACAAGACCTTAAATTGATGTTTCTTATGGACTGTTTTTTTTTAATGTCACTAATATTTTATTCCACTAAATCCATGAAAAATCAATATCGAACACAATAATACACCACAAAATTTCCAAAATTTTAGAAGTAGTAACAACCATTAATAATCATTAGTGAAAGTTCTCGCACACACTAGGTTTTTTAAAGCAAATTTTTCACAAACACTTAGAGAGTTCCTCTAGCGCGCACTCTTAAACCTTTGAGTGAAAAATTATTTTTTAAATAGGATTAGGTTAAATAATTATAGGCTCTTATTTTGAAAATTAGATAAGAAAACTAAAGAGTATTTTCACAATTGTCACTGATAATCAATTATCCCAAGAGATAATTAATTATTTGCAAAACTTTTCAAAAGTCATTTTTCCTGTGATAATCGATTATTCAGGATAATCGATTATCATAGAGACTTTTCTAAAACTCTGAAATTAATTTAGATAATCGATTATCACTATCATAAAGGCTTTTATTAAAAATAAAAATTTTCCTATTGTTATGCTACTTGAGTTCTACCTATTGCACTAGTGCAACGAAGCGATATTGCCTCGGTTGTTTTTGGTTTAAAACAGCGATTACAAAACTGAGATATATTCAAGCGAGGTAAGAAGTCGAGACTTTTCGCCTCGGTTCAAAAACCGAGGCCAAAGGGTTACGATTATGCCTTTGTTAAAAAATCTCAAAGCAGTAAAGCAAAATAAAAAATTGGGTCTATTGTCTCAATTGAATCTAGAACCTAGACAATAAACCCTTTTTTGCCTCGGTTTTTACCAGAATTGTTGTCTCTAGTGTGTTTTTTCAAAAAAAAAAATGATCGTTTCTGTAACCATTCCATATCACATATACCATATTACACAATCCCAAAAACACAGAAACAAACACAAAAAGCAAGCCTACATACAAAATGCTCCAGAAAACATTGTTTTTTATTTATCGGGAAAACAGAAAACATGAAACGTTGTCCAGAAAACGCTACACACAAAACGCTGTCCAACAAATAACCAAACGAAAACATGAAAAACCTAAAACGAAATTAACCTTGAAGGTGAGTGTGAGGTTGACGAAACGAAACAAACATACCAAAGCGTCTATTCGAAGAGCACATGTGAATAAAATCAATAAGTCAAAATAAAATAAAAACATTCATAAGCACTTAATCAATGAAAAATGAAAGAAAAAATTGGAAGAAATGTTGAAGATGGTGGTCACAAGATCGAGGAGGAGAGAGAGCAATGACACAGAAGATGACTTATGTCTAAAAATGCTTCTGTTCGCGAAATTTAATCTAAACACATGTTATTACATCGATTATTTTTTTAACCGAGGCAATAGACCTCTACGACCTCGGTTCTATGAAGAACCGTTGTCCAAAACCTTTCAAAAAAAATATATTTTAAGTTATTTTATGCCTCGGTTCTCTAAAGAACTGAGACATAACTAATATATGACATCGGTTCTCTAAACAACCAAGGTCATAGATTCCTTTAGACTTCGGTTCTTTTTGAACCAAGACATGAACATTTGCGATAATTATAAAAATGTCACCGTATCATTTTATGCTTTGGTTGTAACAAAACTGATGTCGAATACACATATTACAAAATTTCAAATTAAATATATCTCTTCAATCTAAGTATTTTTTAAATCTTCAATAAAGAGGGTATTGAAAATTCTTTTGTCAACATAAAAGGACTTATTTTTTATCACCAACATAATCATTTGTTATCTAAGACCCTTTACAATTAAAGCAAATAGAAAAAATTATTTTACATTAATCATAATATACTTTTTTGTATTAATCATAAAACCTCATATTTCTTAACATATAAAAAAATTAACAACATGAAGAAACAATATAACAGTCACATTAGTCAATTTACTAAACAAAAAAATTTAAACAAATTGTATTAAATTGAAAAGCATAAAAGTTTTGAATAAAATAAAAAACTTAATAAAAACTTAATTAAGAGCATATTTATTGTTAAATATTATTTTATAAAAAAATCATTGTATATGTGAAAATAAGCTTTATAAAAGTGTACTAACTAATAATTTATGATAATATTAACTATTTTATGCTTAGATAGTATTATCGATATTTTTATGGTATTATTTTATTTTTTATATCAAATACCAAACATAAAATTATTCAAACACAAGAAAATAGTTTAATTTGATAATTTTTTTCAAAAAAATTATTTTAGGCTCTGTATACTCTAATTCAATTATGATAATAAATTATAATAAAATTAATAAAAAATTTAATTATATAAATAAAACTCTAAAGTTTTGCAAGATTATCATTATATGAATTTATCATTAATATTATTATTTATTAATAAACATTATTTTATAAAATCCTTTATGTGTGAAATATAAGTTTATTTGATACAGATATAAATATGTTAATAATAATTAATAAAAGTTTTCATATTTTTAGACAATAATAATATAACAATGGTTTTATAATATAAATTTTTTATATTAAAAAGTGAGCATAAAATGTTTTATATGTTCAGTACATAAAATAAATGTATAATCAAATTATAAATTTTTTTAAAAGAAAATACTCCATGCATATATAGTAAGTTTATTTTTAACACTAACTTTAAACCAAATAATTGTTATGTCTAATAAATTATAATACATTAATATGAAGTTATTACCATGAATAAAGTTATATAAAGAGACAAATTATAATACAATTCATTTAAAGTTAATTTTATGAATTAATAAATTTGAAATAGGATAATCTAAAAAATAAAAGTGATATTATAAATTTATTATCAATGAAAATATTTATTATTAATTATTATTTTCTAAGTTAATTCATTGACCATGTGTTTTTTTTTTCAAAGATTAAACCATGTTAACTAATAACTTAAGGCAATATTATCTACTTATTAAGATTTTTTTTGCCCTTCAAGATGACGAGAGGCCAAAAAGAAAGTGAATTCTTTTTAAGTAGAAATGATAACAATTTATGTAGCATATATGTAAATAAATCAAAATTAAATTTACAAACACAAATAAATGATTTAAAATTCAAAATTTAAAATGCAGTCTATAACAAATCTGAAAAATATTCGATTGTATAATTAACATACTTATGTTATTATCACAAGTTTCATAATATTATAACATTTTTTGCAACAGAGCGTCTTTCCATCTATCTGTAATGCAAAAATTGTATTACAGAATTTAAGTCAAACAATTATTATGTCTACAATATTATTTAATTAATAATGTTTTAATAAATTGTGGTTTTATTTTTTTTATCTATATTTGAATATATGTTGGCACTATTTTAGATTATTATAGAGTTTAAAGAAAAATAATATTTTCTTAATATAGAGAAAATATTTTAGAGGAAATATTTTCTTAACATAAAAAAGCTATATAAGTTAATGATTAATAAAATGTCCGAATATTAAATTAATGGTTTTGAAGACATTAAGTATCATAAAATATTAAATTGTTGTTCATTAAAGAGGTTAGTTTGCAGTCAAAGTAGTGTGTCTATAAATTGTTGTTGATTTGAACATAAACATCACAACAAAAATTTACGATTTTCTCTAAAGATAGTGAGATAGTAGTTAGAAAATTTAGGTATGGGAATGAAAGTAATGAAAAGTTTTGGAATTATGATTATGATGATAATGATGGCAATGTTGTGTGAAGCAAATGAGAATGCTAATTTTGAAGATGAAATAAAATGGAAATGTGGTGGCTTATGTCTTATGAAATGTTTACCTAAGATAATGAACAAAATAATGTATCCGATATGTCTTGTTGGTTGTTATGCAGGATGTCATAATGTATCTCTGGATACTGCATTTAATTGTGTTAACGATTGTCACCCTCTTAAGTCCATTGATATCAACTCTGGTATTTATACTTTTTACTTTCTTTATAATTTATTTTATTTTTTTTAGTTATCGTTCGTTAAATTTTAACACATTTTTCTGATAATATGTAGGTAATCATGAATTTGTGGCCAATGTGATGAATTCATGCATGCAAGGGTGCAGTAGAAGGAACAATAACTTATAAGAACATTGAAAGACAATGTTAATATATAATGGATGCAAAGGGTATACGTGGAGAAGGAACAATAAGTTGTAAGAAGACAACAATAACTTATTATATATGAAGCAAATGTTTATTATGCTTGAATGTAACTAATAAATCTCAATCAATGAAAAATCTCTCTTTCTTTTTTCCCAATAACTTTTATTGCAGTTATTATTTTTTTATTAGACTTCATTCTTCTGATAGGTTTAATAATTTTGATCCAAATTCATTTTTAGTTTTTCCTTAAATAAATTATTTACTTTAGTTTCTATAAAAAATAATTGACACGTATTTTTTAAACATCTAATTACATTTTCAATTTGTTCTTAATACAACATTACTCTTCTATTTTTGTGTTATCATTATTATTAACTAAGCCATTAAAGTTTTACAGGTTATATTATTATTCATCTGAAACATAAAATCATTAATAAATAATACTATTATATATACATATTTCTTTTAATTATAATAAAGTATTTTCAAATGATGAGTCTTAAGTATATGATAAGTGTCCATTAAAGATGTCGAAGTAAGGATGTTTGTTGTTTACAAAGAAGGACATATCATCAATGATGCAATCATTTTACTTATCTTCAGTTTGAGAACGTGTTTTTTTGGTAGTCATAATGTTCTTATTCTAACACCCCCACAAAACTATATAATCTTTCCAAATACAAATTAAACATATATAAACTATATGTATATAAATACAAATATTTAATAAAAAGAATCATATATAATCTTCCATTCTTTGTAGATGTCCCTCTTGTGCCTCTACTTATATATGTTCTTGTACATAGGCACACTCATCGCAAGTCACAGTGGGATAATTGAAATACATTTTTAACTTAATATATATATATATATATATATATATATATATATATATATATATATATATATATATATATATATATATATATATATATATATATATATATATATATATATATATATATATATATATATATATATATATATATATATATATATATATATATATATATATATATATATATATATATATATATATATATATATATATATATATATATATATATATATATATATATATATATATATATATATATATATATATATATATATATATATATATATATATATATATATATATATATATATATATATATATATATATATATATATATATATATATATATATATATATATATATATATATATATATATATATATATATATATATATATATATATATATATATATATATATATATATATATATATATATATATATATATATATATATATATATATATATATATATATATATATATATATATATATATATATATATATATATATATATATATATATATATATATATATATATATATATATATATATATATATATATATATATATATATATATATATATATATATATATATATATATATATATATATATATATATATATATATATATATATATATATATATATATATATATATATATATATATATATATATATATATATATATATATATATATATATATATATATATATATATATATATATATATATATATATATATATATATATATATATATATATATATATATATATATATATATATATATATATATATATATATATATATATATATATATATATATATATATATATATATATATATATATATATATATATATATATATATATATATATATATATATATATATATATATATATATATATATATATATATATATATATATATATATATATATATATATATATATATATATATATATATATATATATATATATATATATATATATATATATATATATATATATATATATATATATATATATATATATATATATATATATATATATATATATATATATATATATATATATATATATATATATATATATATATATATATATATATATATATATATATATATATATATATATATATATATATATATATATATATATATATATATATATATATATATATATATATATATATATATATATATATATATATATATATATATATATATATATATATATATATATATATATATATATATATATATATATATATATATATATATATATATATATATATATATATATATATATATATATATATATATATATATATATATATATATATATATATATATATATATATATATATATATATATATATATATATATATATATATATATATATATATATATATATATATATATATATATATATATATATATATATATATATATATATATATATATATATATATATATATATATATATATATATATATATATATATATATATATATATATATATATATATATATATATATATATATATATATATATATATATATATATATATATATATATATATATATATATATATATATATATATATATATATATATATATATATATATATATATATATATATATATATATATATATATATATATATATATATATATATATATATATATATATATATATATATATATATATATATATATATATATATATATATATATATATATATATATATATATATATATATATATATATATATATATATATATATATATATATATATATATATATATATATATATATATATATATATATATATATATATATATATATATATATATATATATATATATATATATATATATATATATATATATATATATATATATATATATATATATATATATATATATATATATATATATATATATATATATATATATATATATATATATATATATATATATATATATATATATATATATATATATATATATATATATATATATATATATATATATATATATATATATATATATATATATATATATATATATATATATATATATATATATATATATATATATATATATATATATATATATATATATATATATATATATATATATATATATATATATATATATATATATATATATATATATATATATATATATATATATATATATATATATATATATATATATATATATATATATATATATATATATATATATATATATATATATATATATATATATATATATATATATATATATATATATATATATATATATATATATATATATATATATATATATATATATATATATATATATATATATATATATATATATATATATATATATATATATATATATATATATATATATATATATATATATATATATATATATATATATATATATATATATATATATATATATATATATATATATATATATATATATATATATATATATATATATATATATATATATATATATATATATATATATATATATATATATATATATATATATATATATATATATATATATATATATATATATATATATATATATATATATATATATATATATATATATATATATATATATATATATATATATATATATATATATATATATATATATATATATATATATATATATATATATATATATATATATATATATATATATATATATATATATATATATATATATATATATATATATATATATATATATATATATATATATATATATATATATATATATATATATATATATATATATATATATATATATATATATATATATATATATATATATATATATATATATATATATATATATATATATATATATATATATATATATATATATATATATATATATATATATATATATATATATATATATATATATATATATATATATATATATATATATATATATATATATATATATATATATATATATATATATATATATATATATATATATATATATATATATATATATATATATATATATATATATATATATATATATATATATATATATATATATATATATATATATATATATATATATATATATATATATATATATATATATATATATATATATATATATATATATATATATATATATATATATATATATATATATATATATATATATATATATATATATATATATATATATATATATATATATATATATATATATATATATATATATATATATATATATATATATATATATATATATATATATATATATATATATATATATATATATATATATATATATATATATATATATATATATATATATATATATATATATATATATATATATATATATATATATATATATATATATATATATATATATATATATATATATATATATATATATATATATATATATATATATATATATATATATATATATATATATATATATATATATATATATATATATATATATATATATATATATATATATATATATATATATATATATATATATATATATATATATATATATATATATATATATATATATATATATATATATATATATATATATATATATATATATATATATATATATATATATATATATATATATATATATATATATATATATATATATATATATATATATATATATATATATATATATATATATATATATATATATATATATATATATATATATATATATATATATATATATATATATATATATATATATATATATATATATATATATATATATATATATATATATATATATATATATATATATATATATATATATATATATATATATATATATATATATATATATATATATATATATATATATATATATATATATATATATATATATATATATATATATATATATATATATATATATATATATATATATATATATATATATATATATATATATATATATATATATATATATATATATATATATATATATATATATATATATATATATATATATATATATATATATATATATATATATATATATATATATATATATATATATATATATATATATATATATATATATATATATATATATATATATATATATATATATATATATATATATATATATATATATATATATATATATATATATATATATATATATATATATATATATATATATATATATATATATATATATATATATATATATATATATATATATATATATATATATATATATATATATATATATATATATATATATATATATATATATATATATATATATATATATATATATATATATATATATATATATATATATATATATATATATATATATATATATATATATATATATATATATATATATATATATATATATATATATATATATATATATATATATATATATATATATATATATATATATATATATATATATATATATATATATATATATATATATATATATATATATATATATATATATATATATATATATATATATATATATATATATATATATATATATATATATATATATATATATATATATATATATATATATATATATATATATATATATATATATATATATATATATATATATATATATATATATATATATATATATATATATATATATATATATATATATATATATATATATATATATATATATATATATATATATATATATATATATATATATATATATATATATATATATATATATATATATATATATATATATATATATATATATATATATATATATATATATATATATATATATATATATATATATATATATATATATATATATATATATATATATATATATATATATATATATATATATATATATATATATATATATATATATATATATATATATATATATATATATATATATATATATATATATATATATATATATATATATATATATATATATATATATATATATATATATATATATATATATATATATATATATATATATATATATATATATATATATATATATATATATATATATATATATATATATATATATATATATATATATATATATATATATATATATATATATATATATATATATATATATATATATATATATATATATATATATATATATATATATATATATATATATATATATATATATATATATATATATATATATATATATATATATATATATATATATATATATATATATATATATATATATATATATATATATATATATATATATATATATATATATATATATATATATATATATATATATATATATATATATATATATATATATATATATATATATATATATATATATATATATATATATATATATATATATATATATATATATATATATATATATATATATATATATATATATATATATATATATATATATATATATATATATATATATATATATATATATATATATATATATATATATATATATATATATATATATATATATATATATATATATATATATATATATATATATATATATATATATATATATATATATATATATATATATATATATATATATATATATATATATATATATATATATATATATATATATATATATATATATATATATATATATATATATATATATATATATATATATATATATATATATATATATATATATATATATATATATATATATATATATATATATATATATATATATATATATATATATATATATATATATATATATATATATATATATATATATATATATATATATATATATATATATATATATATATATATATATATATATATATATATATATATATATATATATATATATATATATATATATATATATATATATATATATATATATATATATATATATATATATATATATATATATATATATATATATATATATATATATATATATATATATATATATATATATATATATATATATATATATATATATATATATATATATATATATATATATATATATATATATATATATATATATATATATATATATATATATATATATATATATATATATATATATATATATATATATATATATATATATATATATATATATATATATATATATATATATATATATATATATATATATATATATATATATATATATATATATATATATATATATATATATATATATATATATATATATATATATATATATATATATATATATATATATATATATATATATATATATATATATATATATATATATATATATATATATATATATATATATATATATATATATATATATATATATATATATATATATATATATATATATATATATATATATATATATATATATATATATATATATATATATATATATATATATATATATATATATATATATATATATATATATATATATATATATATATATATATATATATATATATATATATATATATATATATATATATATATATATATATATATATATATATATATATATATATATATATATATATATATATATATATATATATATATATATATATATATATATATATATATATATATATATATATATATATATATATATATATATATATATATATATATATATATATATATATATATATATATATATATATATATATATATATATATATATATATATATATATATATATATATATATATATATATATATATATATATATATATATATATATATATATATATATATATATATATATATATATATATATATATATATATATATATATATATATATATATATATATATATATATATATATATATATATATATATATATATATATATATATATATATATATATATATATATATATATATATATATATATATATATATATATATATATATATATATATATATATATATATCACACATATATAATAGAAAACTTATGATTAACAACCCAAAAGTAATTTAATACCATTGAAACACTAATACAAAAAATCACAAAGACCACAAATGAATATATACAGATATTCAACAAACAAAAATATTGACTAATAGTTTTCCAAAGACTCGTATGAAATATTCTCACCAGATACTAACATCTAATAGATTTACAATATAACTGAAGAATAAGAGGTCAAGATAAATTCATTATAATCTAGGTCTACATATCTATATATGTGACAATTTGTAATTAAGAATTTTTAAACTTCTCATCACTTAATAAATTAGTTTGAGACTTAGACCATTAGTGAAAGTAAGAATTTTTTTTAAACATAAATGTCAATACTTAACATAAAAATCAAACAATAGGAAGAGATGAAAAAAAAATTAAAAAAAAGAGATTTATAATTGCAACCTATCAAAGTGCAAAAAAGCCAAAAAGGTTGATTTGAGACTTCATGAAATTTCAATTTAGTGTTTTACAAATAATTTTCAACTAAAACAAAGTATTGTTTGGACAATAGTTACTTCTAACTAGTATTATCTATAACACAACTAGTTTTGACTAAACAAATACAATTTGTAAAAAATATGTGATAAAAAAGATGCAAACAATATTTACTTATATCATCAATTGCATGATGGAATGGCTGGTTGGAGTATATCCTTGTTTAGTAAAAAAAAAACTTAGATAAACGTATAATCCATACATTAAGTAAAAAACACTATGCATTTTGTATAGGGTCACCATCTCATTGTTTAGTCAAGTCTTCTCAACAAGTACTCCACTTGCACCTCTTTAGTGAGAGGCATAACCCATTCTTCAAAGAGATTTGCAATAAAACTTGGCTTAATTTTATAGGTAGGATTGGTTACATTGTATGCTTCATCAATCTGCACCACTTGACCAAATGCTATCGCCTCCACAGTTTTATCTGTCAGCAATTCCAACAGTAGTTTCCTGTCCTGAAAGAGGTCCAAAATAGTATAACATCAGAAAATTAAATAACTTGGACATATTAAGAATCACAACAGAAAATATGATTAATTAATTATGCAAAAGTTTACTTTTGCTTTAATTGCAGCTTCATATTTAGAAGGGGCTTCTTGAAACTTTGCCTCAGCAACAAATTTGCCATAGTGAATTCTCTTTGAGAGAGCCTGCAATGGTTATGAAGCATTAGAACAAATGCTCTATATTTGTATCAAACTATGAAAAAAGAACTCCTAAGGTTGCAGAATTCTAGTAGAATTATTTCATCACATAGTATTAGAGTAGCTCTGATCAAGAGATATATAGTTCTTTCCTACTTGTCATGTTTTTCTAATAAAATGTTGATTTCAGACCAAAATAATCAATGTTTTAAGTCCAAAAGAGCTCTATATAGGACATGTTGGACATGTACTCGAAATGTGCCAATAACAAAATTTTCATGTATTTTCACCTCATAAAAACACCTTTTTATGGTATAGAATTGAAGTTTGTGAGCACTATAGCTTGAAAACGAGTATTGAATCTTAACATTACCCATGAATCTTAACTGTACCTGTAAGCAAAGAATGTCACAAACAGCAATAGATCCACACTCATCGTTATTTTTTGCTTTTGCCATTTCTGGGACGATTTTCTCAAAATAGTTACTCCAAAATCTTATTATTTATATTGATGGAATCAGCACAGTGATGCAGAACCTAGGAATAAGTACACAGAAAAATGGAAGGTAGATTAGTCAAAATACAAGTGGAACAAATTAAATAAATTTTGATCTTACATAACATGAAATAAGATAGAAATCCTCACTCTTGTATCTTCCCACTGAATGTTATGGTATCCTCCTGCTGAATCAAAGAGTTTCTGTGTACAAGTTGATCAATAATGTGCATGACACCTCACTAAGAAATTCATACAAAAAATAATAAAACAAAAATAGATGTTCTATCTTTCTAATTCCCTCCACTCTTTATAGTACCTCCTTTATGTTAAATATAAACAATACAAGTGAATAACAAATGAATTTCTAAAATACCATCAAATCTCATTATTAAATAGTGTCATTTATATATTTATCCGAAAATACAAGGGAATAACAAATGACAATATATAAAAAATTATTTAAATGAGTAAATTAAAATTAGTTATCACATGTAAATAGAGAATAAAAGCAAAAAAATATGAATTTACCATATACCCTTTTGAAAGTCACAATGAATGTATGAAGAAAGTTTAAATCAATTTTACTAAAAAAACATTAAAAAATTGAAATCAAAAGTACCCAGTAGAAACTGGAGTAGGAGAGGAAGAACAAAAAGTCACTCGAGATCTTGTTAGGGGACGAAAATTTTGATGAAGAAAGATAATAGGTTTCGGGGAAAGATAGTATATAGATTTAATATTAAGGAGAGGTTGCAATTGCAATATTGCTTCCATGGTGTTGAATTTAGTAAAAGTTCAGGTGATAATGAGAATGACTATAACTGAGAGATACAACAATTTAACAAGACTAGCTGTGTGAAAATATATCATACTAGATATCATATTTATACACAAAATGTTGGTGGAACAACCTTCACATATGTATACATTAATTTCTCAAATATTTAAAAATTATGACCGTATCCACTTGTTTTTATATACAAACAATAACTTCACCAACATTTAAAATTTATAAATACATCTATTACTTTTTACATTGCTTCTAGAAATATTAAATACTAAATTAACTTCTTTTATTTCTTTTTTAACGTATTAATCTTTACTACAAGACTTATTTAACTAATATCATTCATCAAAAATAGCTAACAAACAATTAAATTTGTCTTTATTTTCGGTTCAAATTGTAATTTGTGACAACTAAAAATTGACACAAGTTTTAGTTTTAGCTATTAAAACAATTGCCAGAAATACGCGTATCAAAATCTATTTTCAACTATTTTTAATGATTGTTGATATTTTTGTTAAAAATTAATAAGCATAAACTTACAGTTAAAAAACACTACTAATTACAACAATATTTACTATGTAATAACATCTAAAAGTTAAATAAATATATGATTTATTGTCAGATTTAAACGGCCATAACTATTTATACAATTAATTACCAGATCAAATAGGGTATTCTCATGTCTACATAAAATAAAACCTGCCAATACCATAATCTAGAAAATACAACCTAATAATTAACCCACAACAATTCACTCAAACAATTATAATAGAACAGAAAAAGAATATAAATGAAATATCAAATAAATATTCCGATATCTCACAACAACGAGAAATTAGCTCCATCATGAAGCATACCAGGGCACGGAGAGAGATCGTAACAAGCAATTCAATGCTTAATTCTGCAACCATGGTGATGTAACATCCCAAATTCTCATACTTGATATTACATAAATAATATGAAAACTGTAACATTTCTACAGTCATTC
>NW_025913957.1:0-11298 GCF_018835915.1 Vigna umbellata
GCTAAAATACCGTAGGGCTTCTTTGAAGTTTCCACTTTGGTAATAACAAGAAATTACGGTATTCCAGCATGCCACGTCCTTCTCAGGCATTTCCTTGAACAGCCAAATGGCTTTCTCAAATGCATTGCATTTTGCATACATACCCACAAGAGAGCTTCCAACAACAATGTCCATCATTAAACCAGTTTTTATCAAGCATGTATGGATCATTTTTCCCAACAGAAACCTACACAACCCCCCACAAACCTTAATAACACTAGGGTAAGTATAACTATCAGGTTTCAGGTAAGGGTAATGTAACAACTTCTCAAAAAGCTATAGGGCTTCCACATACATGTAATTCTTAGTGTAACCAGCTATCAGGCCATTCCACAAGGATATCTCACATGGGTTTTTCATAGTATCAAGAACGCACTTTGCATGATCATACAAATGGAAAGAAAGATATAAGTTAATCAAATTCTTGCATAAATATATATCATTTTGCAATCCCAATGTTACAGCTTTCTGATGAATGAGCTTGCCTTGCTTCAGTGACTTCGAATTCTTACAAGTTCTCAAAAGGGATAGTAGTTTTCTAGTTTCCATTCAGCAATTACCAAGAGAGAGACTACACAAAAACCATAATCATCAATCTAAAGCATGGCAACAAATCAGATAATAACAACAGCACAAATACAAAAGGGTGGCAGAATCAATAGCGGAGAGCACACTAGCTTATAAATAGCTGAAGGCGCAAAAGATGAGGTGGAATATAGGCAAAGTCATGAAGGTACAAAAACTGCTAAAAGCTTGAACCTTTTGATTAAAGTCATTTTCATTCATTGTAACTGAAAAAGGGTTCAGCCCCACTTTTCCAGATTTGGGATTCAGTTAGAAATATACAAGTTTTTGAGTTGGAGATTTAGAAACTGGTTGTGAAAGCAAAATTGTGAAATGCTGGATTTGGTTTCTGCTGCAATTTTTCCTCGGTGCTTTAAATGTGTTATTATAACAATTCTAGTCATTGGCGTCAACATCGGTTCGGCCTTGAGTGATGGTAAAATTCAATGCCGTTTTCAAAGATTTTTTTACAGGAAGGTTTAATTCCTCTAAAGTGAGAAGTTGAGATTACATTATAAATTTTGCTGGAGATCCCAAATCAATTAAAGAAATGGCTAAATAATAGTATATAAATGAAGGCATATACCACCTTATTAAGCCAGCTCTACATGGTTGACTTAGCACCTTCTAAGTGGATACCATAGCCAATCCTTGAAAGGTTTGTGGACCCTATTTATGTTGCTATCGGACCCTATTGAACTATCCACAAATATCTAATCCTGAACCATACACAAATATCTAGTCTTCACATAATCTTAAATGGTATTCTGATTCAAAAAAAGCAAAGAATTTGGATAAATATTAAAGTAAAATGAACTTGTCATTACCGTAATAAGGTCACTTTGATAAGAAATTTGTGAGAGAAAACTGGACGTGCATTGTGGAGCACATTCTTCTGGAAGAAAATCAAATTGGTTGCCAAGCAAAATTAAGTGTAAGAGCAGGATGTGTTATGTTTAGTGGTTTTTCGTGTGTGTCTCTTACTGAATTATATACAAGATTACAAACAGATATTTAGGGCGTTTTATTCCTTATGGAGCTGTCTAGTTTTGTTCTTTTAATGATTACTTGTGAGGAAAGGAAACGAGGACCAACCTGGATGGTGACCATTGGTTTTATGGCGTCACAGTGGTGGCTGGTGACGGGTGCTCCACGATGGTGGCTGGAGACAGAGGTGCAGTTACAACTGCTATGGCGTTGTATTTGAACTACTTAAAACAACCATCAACTTCTCAATTACATTCCAATAATTTTAAATGCACAATAATTATACTATCTCTACATCACAAGCTATCAATTTATCTCCACCAGCCTCATTGATTCATATCATAAAAAATCATATACAAATCTGGAATTAATTAAGCAAAATTATAATATCTATAACCTTCATACATCTTCAAACATAATCAACCAAGTTCATTATCAATATGTAAATGTCAATGTTCGAACAGTTTTATTTAGTATCCATAGCACTCATTCAACTATATATTTATTATTACCAAAATGGCTAACAGATTAAAAAAAGCTAAATCAATGTTACACTTATTCTCCCATCATATAAACACACCTAACAACAACTTATAATTAACAAACTCAAACAGATTCAGTATTATAGTATCAAGTGATTTCATATCATTTACAAGTTTAACCACCCAGCTACACTAGACCAAATTTGCATTATAACAGCTTTATTTATCCAACCATTTTCTCAGACTTAAAATTAACTAATAAGTAATTTGAGTAAGCTACAAATCATTAAAGATGTGTTTTTAAAATCTGAACAATGGATAATAGCAAATATACCCCTTTACCCTTATCTCATGCCACTTAAAACCCATATGACTTCAACAGTTATTATGCATCCTAACACATAAAAATGAATGACATAACCTGCAATTCCAGCATATACAGATCGAATACATCCAGATGTATATAACAGCCCATATCATTATAAGATTGATCATACCCCTTCAACACTCCACTCTGACATAACCAACCAATCCATAGACAATGTATAAATCATACCATCCTGCAATTATTTTTCAGCAAGGACAACAAGGCATATTATACCAAAATTATAGTAGCAACCAAAGCATTTTATGCAGTTTCTTTACAGCCATTAAGCAAGTATACCAAACCAAATGATAGTCACGTCACAAGCACTCCACAAACAGAAACACATATCTTCTATATTATTCATTGCAGCTTCATAATTAAAACTAGGCAACAAGACTCTTATGTCAAACAAGAGGTTCACATTGAGCATAAGGTCACTCTATGTTGTCATATTTTTATTCTACCATATGACGCAACATGTATACTACTTAAAACAGCCTTAAGGTCATTATCTAGAACGAATCATTAATATACTTTCAATCAGTCATGCAATTCAGTTTCTATTGTCCATTATTCATCAATGTCCTTCTAGTTCATACCACCCTCATTGCCAAGTCTATACATGCTAATGTAAAACAAGTTTTATGTTTACTCATTACTAACATTTCCCCTACGAAACCGCAACAACGTATACTTTTTAATAATCCCAAACATTCAAATGAAAGAATGTACAGATAGGCAAAAAGAAATTAATCAAACAAACACAAATTCAACTCCTTAAACAAAAGCCTTACAACATGAAACACCACTTTTCACGCCAACAGATAACAAGGCATTGAAACCAGTTTCAATTCAGTGAACTGAGAACAAAAGTACCAACTTTGCTGTCACCTGTACACACAATCCAATTTCAATCCAGAAATACAACAATTTTATAATTAGGTGTATCATTGTATTTCAACCAAGTTCCCATTTTAGACATGGACGCAGTCCAATTACCATAGCCAATGATCAGACGTATGAAAACACGAGATAATGAACATCATAACATATCACCGAGACATGGCATGCTTCAAATTTACTTTATGAAGTCTCTTAATGGAATTATCTCATTAAAATAGCATCTACGTAGTATCACAATGTTCATACCGATAACAGAGCTCATGCCGACCAACATAAACATGGATGGCACCCAATTTATCAATTATCATAAACAACATCAATCATACAGGAAATTAACTTCCCATACCTTGATACGAAGTCCTCACGGCTATCTCTCAACTCACCAATTCGTGCAATAAATCTACCCTTGGCAGCCTCCAATCCTCATTGCTCACGGTTCTAGGGTTTGGTCCGAAAAAGAGGAAAAACAAAATTGAAGAAGAAGAAGAAGAACTGGCATAAAAAGGGGTTTTGGTTCTAAAGAGAAAAAGAGAGAAAAATAATTGAAGAAGAAGAAGAACGAGGTTGGGTGAGTTTCGCTCCCTCTGGTCTTCTCTCTTGTTTCTCGAAAACGCTCTCCCCCTCCCCTGCTAACAGCAGCCCTCTTTATTTCTATTTTTATTTTTAATGCCATCCAAAAAAAAATCTGGGACAAAATATCCAGAAATAATTTTGTTCTCATCAGGATCGTAGGTGCGTCCAACAAGATAAATACACAATCAACATATTTATTTCTAGGCCAAGCTTAATTAGCTAACACATTAATCATATAATAAATATATAAAAAATATAAATTCACACATTTCCAATTTTAACTTAACTATTTATTATTTTATTTATTTTTCACCACCTTTAACATATTCACGAGACATATACTCATCATACTAAACTCTGGCCAATTTAAACCTCATGATACTTTTATTAATTTAAATAAAGTCATACAAAGCCTTCCAAATTTTCATGAATATCAATAATCAAAGTCTAAGACATGATACTAAATTAAACCTTAATCTTAAAGTGAGTTCTAATACTAATTTTCCGGTCATCTTACATAAATAACTTTTATTAAAAAAGGAAGTCGGTTATTTAAAAGTTACTGAAAGCTCTGAAAGCTAAAACTATGACGCCGGATATCTACTTAAACTTTTGAACTAAGCACTTTAAAAGAACACATTTCCTTACTTTATTTCGAAAGTCGAGTCGTCTAAACAATTCATAAAATCTTTCATATCGGGGGACAAAGGTGTTGTAGTTCATACTATACTGGTGTGCGAAAAAGTTTTACTATTAAGCACTAGTTCCCAATCTCCCGTTTTAGTGTAATTTTTCGAGATATCCTTCAAACATATATATTGAGTGCATAAGAAGAATGGAGATAAACACTTGAAAGTAAAGGAGAACAAGGGTGATCGACAAATTTATGATCACGCAAAATAATGATGTCAGCGAAACTGTTGTTTTTAAAAACATCGGAAGTATGACCGCGTTCGAAAGGACGAAAACTCATGCAAGTATAAAATCTAATGACCAAGTAGTCCGTCTCTCGCCCAGATAGGACTCACGCCTACGCAAGTTTTATTAGTTATGGATTTTGTTGATGTAGTGCGACTAAGACTTAAGAACAGGGAAATAATTGGGGGGGGGGGGAAGCTTTATACTATGCAAAAGACTAAAATAAACAGATGTCTGAGATGTTGATCATGCGCTAAACAAAGAGCAAGCACCTTTCAATTTGCGATGGAGAATACTATTGATGAATAATTTGTGTGAGGGTTCAATTTCATCTGTACTGCCACTCTCAATATATTTTAAGAATTCAACATTCAGTCATCAGTGTTAATGTCCACTGCTCATAGAAAAATATACCTTTCAGAAGCTTCTCCCTACATTACGAGTTCATACAATTCCTAGGCATGTGCCCTAAATATTGTGTTGTTTTATAACACAGGGAGCATTAAGGCAACCAATTACCACATTGGGAGAATTCCCCGATCTAGACTTTCTCCCCATTACGTTCGCGTAGTCGGCACAAAACAATAATCAGCATTGAATGAGTTAAAAAACAAGCAAGCATTGAGCACAGAGAAAGAACACCCTAACTAATGGATGAAATAAAGCATAAGTTTAGCTTAAGATGCAAGCAACAAATTCCATATATGAGAGCTTCAAATATTAATTGATTTCCCCCAACAAACATACAGAGTTTTAGTTCACCTATTCATGAGGTGAACCTAGTGTGAACAATAATGAAAGAATGAAAGAGATAAAAACCGGGATGAAAGAGAAGAGGAGAGCTGTCACCATCTCCCAATCTACCCCAAGGGTGGAAAGAGAGAGTGTTTGCCTATCGTTTCTTAACTGGTGCAAAGATATCAAACCCTAAGACATCTCCTTAAATTATGTAACATAAAAAAATTAAAACGGTGTCCAGGGGCCGCAACCAAGATCGAAAATCCGCATAAAACTTAAATTGGCCCAAAACGTCGTCTGGTTGACTTTTAATTATCGTATTCTGCGGTTGACGGTTGACTTTGTTTTGTGTTTGACTGGTTGAACTTTTTTTTCTGGGTTGACTACGTGTTGACTTTTCTGGTTTCAATACTGGTTGACTTTTTTCTGATTCCATCTCCTCCTATCTTCGGACTTCTAGGGGGTTTCACTACTAATTCAACCTTAAAACCTGCAACACAAAACACTAAATCAAGCATAAACCTGTCCAGCGGCTCTTATTTCGTTGAAAATATGGATAAACATGTATTTCAAGCTAATATTCTAAGTGTGAAAGGTTGCTTTTTGTCATTTTAAGGCATGAAAATAACAGTTTTTCAAACTGTTATCACAACCCCAAACTATAAGAACTATTTGCTTGTCCTCAGCACAACAAGAAAGTAACCTCAATCTTCAACAACAATTCATTGATGGTTTCACTCATTCAAGGAATCCTCTGTTCTTGCAAGATAAATAAACAACTTCAACTCAAAGCTTATAAGCCAAGAGTTCAATAAGATGTCACATGCTTTAGTGTTAACACAAGTCATGTTAAAAATTCCAGAACAACATGCTATATTTCATGCATGATGGCAATCATTAACGCAGAATGTTTCATTGTCTCATGGAATATTCCTCACATGTAAGTGGTTTGCACTCACACACAAGTGTCTAGAGATGTAATCAACTCATTCATCATCCTACATCACGAGTGTTCGACAGGGTTGAAGCAACTTTGCCATTACATTGTTTTACCACAATTCAAAAACATGTCACAGCGGAGGCACATCACAAAGGACTTTTCATGGCTATAATGTGGTTTGGGCTAAGCAGACGAAATTGGTTTTTTCTGGATCACAAAATCCTTGAGTTAAGAGCAATCATAACAACACAAATCATTCTTATTCATCCCAACTTTCTTTGCCTTTCTGAGCTTTGCTTCTTTTTCTTTCTTTTCTGTTTCTTTGCATATGGCTTCTTTTGTAGCTCTTAGCTCAATGCTTTTCCTCATTTCAATTCAGTTTTTGCAAACAACCCAACACTTTGAACATTTAGTATACCGGGCCTACACAAGATCTTCTACTATAACTCGTTAAAGGATTTTCAATCAAGGGTTTCAGTGTCTGTTCAAGGCCTGAGTAAGGGGTTCAAAGGAGAATAACACAAAGGTTTCTTTTAGTGGGCTGAACTTCATGAGATTTGGCCGAATCACAAAAGGGTTTACACAACAAGAAACGACCGTTGATCACATATGCAAAACAAGCAATTGATTCAATCATAGAAAACCTGGGTCAAATCATCATGTTCCTCCAAATATATAGCATTCAGATCAAATAACAACATCTTGAAGAACTCAAGAACCGTCACATATAAGGGGCTCATTCAACCTTTGACATACACAAATCCTTCTTAATTTCACAAATACAATCATAATCTCATGCATTGTGTTCACAAAGGCTTGTGAATGCACCGCTTATAAGCATTTAATTGCACATCATCTCATCAACATCAAAGGGGTCAATCATAACATCATCAAGCATTAGCTTTCACACAATCTACAGTTTAATGCAAAACATCATAACAACCAGGGTTCCAATAGATACATCAAAACCTATCGTAAAACAAAAATAATAAGTTAGAACACTTAATAACCAACAAAGGAGCATAAGTTCATTATAGCATTCGATCCGTAAGCTTATCTCAGCTCCTCATCAATCTTAGCTGGCATCTTATCTTCTTACCATCTCCTTCTATCTGGATCTTAGCTGTATTCTTTTTAAGCAGTGAGTGAGAGGCAGGTGCCCTCAACATCCTGCATCAACTTAATTCAGCGAAACCAAAAGATACATTGTTCAAGACAAATAGTAAAAACGCAAATGAAGAAGGTCAAGCAACGCACCCTTCAAGATGCTCTCGTCCCACACCCCCAAACTATAGATGGAAAACTAGTGAGACCGTGAGTGGTAAGGGAGATTTTTTCCTCAAGAGTGAAGAGGAAAACAGATGTGGAGAACCTTTGGTAAAATAGTGTAGGAGTGTGTGGTGGTCAGAGTTACAGAAAGCCTGAACACAAGAAGCTTATATGTGCACTTAGGGTATAAAAATACCCTAACTTGGACTTGGTCCCTTCTAAGGTGGCAACCAAAAGCCGCAATCTACGAGAGTACCAGCTCAGTCTCGGTGTAATGTTTGTGGCCGCTGCAGCTGGACACTTTCGTTGATGTGCGCTTCTCCTTCTTTTCTTAACCTACGTGTCCGTCCTAACATGTCCCTCACTGTGTTCCCTCCGCAATTCATGTTCATAGATAACCTTATTGCAAACCCTATGTACTGCAACTAAAATGAAACAAACAGAAACATTCAATACGTGGTTGTCCTCCCGGTACGCTTGTTTACGGTCATGAGCTGACCCAAAATCCCACCAACACGCCATCAGAATAGGGGTAACAACTTACCAACACCCATCAGTAGTTGTGCAGAATTTCTTACCAAGGCACCCATCAGTAGGTGATTCAAACTGAGTATGGCCTTCAGTAGATACTATACCACCTAGCATGCCTTCAATAGAATGGGGGAAAAGGGGGCTATATCCCAACAAGAATATGTACAAAAATAATGGTCCAGCGGAGATTAAAAGTTACACAAACCAAAATCAAATCAAAGTTTTTCAAATCACTAGGTTGCCTCCCAGCAAGCGCTCTTTTAAACGTCATTAGCTGACGCCAACAAAGCTCTTTCCCATCTTCTTTTTCTTTTCTTCTTCTTTTTTACTGAACTGGTGGCTTCAAGAAATTTGATCAAACGGTAACCTGTTGCGTGTCTCATATCGGAACTTTAAGTTTCAGCCAATTTCTTCTTGAAAATTTCCATAAAGCGCTCAAATTCCTTCTCCATGATACTGTCTTTGGATTATAAAGAGGGTTTGTTTTCCATTGATTCTGTTCTTTTTTTTCTCCGTCGTCCTCTTTTCTTTTTCTGCTCACTGTTCTTTTTTTCTTTTCTTAATTTTCCTTTCAGCTCACATTTTCTCATCTTCTTACAACAAATTTTCTCCTTCATCGTACTCTTCTCTCTTCTGTCGTGTCGTTTTTCCAACTAACTTTTTCAATTTACATACTACACTTTTTTTACCTCACTGCACTTATTATCCCTTCCACCCGGGGGGTACCTAGCTCAGATATGTAGCCCACATGGTTCGTACACTTGGCCTTTCTTCACCATGTTTTGGTCATGCTGCCCGCATCTGAGTCTCCAAATTTTTTTTTATAGGCAGCTTCAGTGCTCTTTTGGGTAACTCATTATTTTCTGTATGAAAGTGTTGAGAGTTTCCGTCCATCCTCATGGACCTTTCATTAAGCATAGATAACTTTTGCCATAAGGTGGGTTGCTGCTGCTGCTTATTATATTGACCCAGCTTGCCCAGTTTTGCCCTTGACCCAATGCTTGGGTGTGGTTTCCACCCCTTAGTGTAGCTCCCTGACGATACTGATTGGTCATGTAGTTTACACATCCTCTACGGCTTCAACTGAAAGGCACATTTGACCATTGATATGGTCGCCTCCACACAATTCGCACAACTGGGATTGTACCTGTGATAGCGTTTTCAACTCTTTGGTAATTGTGCAGAGTTTTGGTCAGAAAGTTCTCCAGCTGTTTGAGTTAGAATATTTTGTTTGAGCTAGCAGGGCATCATGTGTTTGTAATTGGAGAACTCCTTTTGTTGATAGGATTCTCCTCTCTCACTGTGTAGCTCATTATCACTAGTAGCCATGTTTTTCTATAATCTCTGTTGCTTCCTCCTCTGGAGTTTTTCCATTGATATTGCCCTCTGCTGAGGGTCTAGCATCATCTTGTTTGTGAACCAAGACCTCCAAGGAAAGTTAAGACTACTTCCTCGATCTTCAAAACACCTGCGTGGGAGTTTTACGTAACAAGCCTTTTGTACTTTCCCATGCCTGACCTAGTGATTCCTCCAATGCCTTGCCTGAAAGATAGATCTCTGTTTTCCTTTGTTTGACCTTGGAAGAATTGAGTGCCAATGATAGTTAATTCTTGAATCGAATTGCATCCTGCATGCATTAGCACAAACTGCCTAGAAAATTTTGTTAGCACAAAAAGATAAGAAAGAAGATATAGAATCAGAGATAAAGATTCAGAGATAAGATAAAATAATAACAATAAAATAAAATAAAATCTAATCTAATCAAATCAAATAAAATAAAATCTAATCTAATCAAATCATATAAAATCTAATCTAATAAATAAAAATACAAATAAAATAAAATAAGATAAAATAAAAACCGAAAAAAAATACAAAACGAAAAAAAAACGACAATTCAAAATTAAAGTCAAAGATAAGTCAATAATCATCAACTATAACCAGTTATTAACCACGTAGTCCCGCACGGCGCCACAAACTTGATGAAACCATTTATGATCACCAAAATATGATGTCACAACTTGTTTATCCAATCGGAATTACCGAATCGTTCAAGTAATAAACTCGTAAGACCAGTAATCGTCTCCCAAAGACTCACTGCCTGTTTTAGTTATGGAATTTGTTGATTAGCTAAGACTTAGAACAAATAATTGGATATTTTACTATGTCAAAAGACGAAATTAAACATGTATGCATGAGGTTGATCAATGGCTAGAACAAACGACAAGCACTTACCAATGAATATGATTGATGAATATGTTGTTGGGGGTCAATTTCATCTTATACCACTCTCATATTTTAGGAATCAACAGTTCAAGTCATCTTGTTAATAATGCCATCTCTAAATTACCTTTCAAGAAGGCCGTCTCCCCTAATTACGAGTTCATATACCATTCCCTATGCATTCCTAATAATAGTTTTTTTTAGTCACGGAGCTTAGGCAACCATATATACCATTGGGAGAATCCTCATTTCCCGGATCTAGCTTCCTCGTACGTTCCCGTACGCACAAACCAATAATCATAGCTTGAATGAGTTAAACAACAAGCAAGCATTGACAAAGAGGAAAACCCTAACTAATTAAAAGAAAGCAATAGTCTTAGATTAAGATGCAACACAAATTCCCTATATGAGAGCTTCAAATATTACATTGATTCCCAACAACATACAAGGTTTATTCACCTATTCCATGTGTGAACCTAGGTGAACAATAAATGAAGAATGAAGAGATAGAAAAACCCGAGAAAGAGAGATGAGAGCTGTTCACCACTCTCCCATCTATCCCCAAGGGGGAAAGCAGATTGTTTGCTCGTTTCTCTTCTTCTTCTTAAAGATACAACCCTAAGACATCTAGTCCTTTAAATATGGACATAAAAATATATAAAACGGGTCCACAGGCCCAAACGATACATAAATCGCATAAATGGCCCAAAACTCTCGTCTGGTTGACTTTTTCGTATCTGGTTGAACCCCCTGGTTTTTTTTTTTTT
>NW_025913959.1:0-23144 GCF_018835915.1 Vigna umbellata
ATTTACTTATTTTCAAGATATTTTCTCTTTCATTATAATATTTGTGCCATTAAGTTCAAATGTTGTTTATCAATTATATGAATCAAATAATTTCTGTCTCATATTTAATAATTTCTAATACTTTAATAATTTTTTTTATTTTTCAATCACATAAATATTCTAGTTAATATAAAAAACTTATCTTTTTTTATTCTCTTTAATATTTAATTTTTGTTTTATTTGAAGAATTTTTACTTTTCTAAAAGAATTATTTAAGGTACTTTTTACCTTATCTCATCCTTAATTATACATTTTTTTTCTTTGTACGATTTCGTTTAATGATGTATTAAATTATTTTTAAGACACAATCATTTTAAATTTTTTAATACTTTTATTTATTATTTATTTTTATCACATACAATATTGTTTTGAAGATTCTTTACATAGTTATTTTTATTTTCTAACTCATATAGTAAGTGTAATTTTATAATCACAACTATATAAGATATTTAACTTGTTGTAATATAATAACTTAGTGTATTATCATAAATCTTATTTATCATACTCCAACATAATGGACTTCTAAAGATGAAAAATAGAAGAGTGACAAAAATATTGCAGTCTGGCAGTCGGGTCAAAAAAAGTGGACCGAGATTACCTGTCGAATCCAATATCATTAAAAAGCTTAAATGTAAGGATCTCGTCTTCATCCGCAACAATAATCAAGCTAACTTGGTAGCCCTTAAAAATCCTAAATATAATAAATTCAGCCTCATACACGACAACACTTAGGCCAGCCTCTCCAGCCTCGTCAGCCCGATATCATTAAAAAAACCTAAATCATTTAATATATGAAAATATTTTGATATATTATGGAAAATTCAAATGCAGGCAGATATGTTATATTCAAATAAGTGATAAATTATTCATATGCAGTCCAATCTCAGCTTGGCAGCTCGTCTAGTAGTTCGACATCAATCTAGCATGAGTTTGTTTCAGCCTTACAGCTTGACAACTCGTTAGCACGAGTTGTAAAATTAACCTATTTTTAAGTGGCGAACCAGCCTCAATCCATTCTTAGCAGGCCAAAGTCGAACTGAACTTAAACGCGTTAGCCCATTTTGCACCCTTAAAAAGAATCTATGCTAAATTTTAATTATTATTAGTTTTTTTTCTTTGTATATTTTTATTCAAATAATATATTATAATTTTTATTAGTGTATAAAAAAATATTTCATTAGAATTCATAGAAAGAGGTAAAGATGCATTTAAAATATTTTAAAACTTTCATACTTGTTTTTCTATATTTTTTTAATCAACTTTTTTCCATTAATTTGGTATAAGATATATACATTTATAATTTTTTGATAAATATTAATATTTGAAAAATATTTGATAATATCATGTTTAATCTACCTTGAAATAATAAAAAAATTAGACATACGGTATAATATATTCGTTCCCTGTACGAAGATCAAATAAAAAATTATACGAGAATGGAGATATAAGATAATGAAATCGTCTCCACTTCTTAACATCCTAATACAAAGATGAAGATTAAATCTAATTAATCATTTTCTTGATCAAATAAAAAATGTGTTAGTATTCTCATTTTCAAACTTAAGAATTTAAGTTTTGAAATTATTTGTTAGTGAAGATTCCAATGAATAAAATTATCTTATACCAAATTAAATACATAGTTTATCCACATGTTCATTAGTATGAAAACATGATAAATGAGAATTGGCAAGTGATTGATGATGTATTATTTAAAGGGTTAAATATGTTTTTAGTCCCTAAACTATTGACAGTTTCTGGTTTTCGTCCCTCTTCCAAAGTAAGGTACAATTTAGTCCTCAATCTTTAAAAAACGTTCGTTTTAGTCGAAAAAACGAACGTTTTGAGGACTAAAACGAGGACTAAAAACAAAATTTTGAGGACTAAAACGAACGTTTTTCTAAAGAATGAGGACCAAATTGTAC
This sequence comes from Vigna umbellata, assembly GCF_018835915.1. The sequence continues at coordinate 1,962 of NW_025913959.1, forward strand.
CTTACTTTGGTAGGGTGGCAATATATCAGAGGCTGTATAAGATCAACAGGCATCATTCAAGTAGAATAAAGAAAAGAAACACATTTGTGGCAGAATAGTTGTGTCAGAAGAATAAACTCGTTTGATTAACTAAATATAGTGCAAAGAAAGCAAATCAATTGAAGTATTCACATACAGAAATGCTCGCACTCCCCGAAGAGAATATAGAAGATTTCAAACACTGGTCAATTTCTAGAAGCTAGGATTCAATGATTCTAAAAGTTTTTAGAGAATATTTTATGAGGAAATTCAGCTTAAACAACTGTTAAATTAAAAAGGAGGATTTTAAATTAAAGGAGATTAGTATCTGCAAAAAGAAAAGTAAACCTAGAGGGTAACAAACAAATATAGGAGATAGTAAAAAACAATGTATGAACAACTTTTATCAAGTTTCAAACCACGTAAAAGATTGTGTTGAGTTCAAACAATCTGTTTAAAATTTGTTTAATTCTTCAGAAAAAGTCAATAATATTTTGCTTTGTCACAATATTCTCCCACACAAGGGAAGACGTCAAAAACACAATTCAATATTTACCAAATGAATACATATACAAAATGCCAACAAATTTAAGTAAACAAAGTTATGGTGAAAATAAATAAAAATAAATAAATAGTTATTCGATAAATATGTGTTTTAGTCTCAAAAGGAAAAAGGATGCATTAGTTTATCCTTTAAGGAAATCATAAAATAACTAAATAACCAAATTTCATTACAAGAAAATAAGAAATTGTTAAATTACTAGAAAAAATCTAATCAATAAAAGAAAATTTCAAAATTTTAATTGATTGATAATAGATCCATTAGTAAAATTTGTTATTAATATCTATCAATAAATTAAAATTTTTATTAGCAACAGAATATATTTATTATTTTTTTTGTTACGTATTGTTTTATTTTTACGATTTTTTCCAAGGCCATAAAACAATATGTGTATTTGATCTAATTCAAACCTATATCCATCAAAGAGAATGACCTCAATTGTGACTTCCATTAAAATGAAATAATTTGTTTCATAACTTAACTCAATAGCACCACTCACATATGTGAATTTGTTCATATATTTCTAAAACATAACTAAAGAAAATCATTAGATATTCTAATGAATTTTTGTGTTATTTTACTTGGTGTCAATATACATTCATTTAAAATATTTTAAAGATAGATAAATGTGTTTTTGTTTTCAAAATTTTTAAAAAGATTATGTTCCTCTTTACACTATAAGGTATTTTATAAAAGTAAAGTAAAATATGATGTACCTGAACAAAAGACACACCGAGCATACTATAAACTCCAGTGAACTATAATATAATATCTATATCTATGTTGGGAAAGATGTTTTATATAATTTTAAAAAGTATTAAGACGAAATAGATAATAATTTAATTTAGAGATTATACATACTTTTCAAAAATTAAGTTTAAACATGAGGTACATTTAAAACCCTTTAAAATATTAATTTTGTTTTAATATTTTAAAATAACAAGACAGCGAGAAATTTTGGGCGATTAAAATATGAAACTTTGTTTGTGGATAAATTACACCCGAACATTTCTATAATTACAATTAACTTCTAGCTCTTAAATTTGTTATATTTTAATTATTTATTAGAATTTGGTTATTTGTTTTTGTGCAACGATTCTAAATACTTATAGTTACTTAAATATTGTATTATTTGCTTAAAAAATGATATAGAAAGGTTGAACGTTTAAATATAGTAGTATGGATTTTATTTGCACTTGTTGAAGATTTGGAGTTGTAGGTGTGAATCGATGTACAATCAATAGATTCTTTAAAAAAAACCCTTTTTTTTTTACACAAACAAAATAGTTTCAAGTTTTCTGTAACAATCTCCCCCCCCCCCCCCCCCCCCCCCCCCCCCCCCCCCCCCCCCACCCCCCCCCCCCCCCCCCCCCCCCCCCCCCCCCCCCCCCCCCCCCCCCCCCCCCCCCCCCCAAAAAATACAGTAATTACCATAATTCGAATTAATTACATTAATACATAAACAGGTCAGTCTTTACACCTAAAGGATCAAGTTTCAAACCCGACGGCTTGATACAAAATACGAGCGCCACGAAACAGGATAAATTGTAACGAACGTTTTCCAAATAGTTAACCGTACGTCGAAACTGAATCTAATATTTACAACCCAATCGAAAAACGATACCCTCTAGGGCTCGTCCTTGACTTCCACCTCGCCAAAGGTTTTCTTTTTCTTCTTCAATGAACGTTCCTCCAGAGTGACCTCGCCTTCTGCTCCCATCCACCCGGATGATCATTGCAAGACCGGACGAACGTACATAGACAATTTGCACCACAAGGAAAAACAAAGGGTAGCTTATATATTTATTCCTACCATCCACATATACTCAAACGTTACATTCATCATACATCCATGGCAACTTAACATAAATGACCTAGCATAATATATATATATAATATATATCTGTATATATATATAGAGGCAAGAAACAAAAATATAAATCATAGATAAAAAAATATCTAATTATATATATATATATTTGACCGAACCGTCCGGCTATTGAATCTGTGGTAGTTACAAGCGTCTTGCCCCCGAGTGGATGGTAGTAACTGGGATACACCAACCCAACAGCTGCCACTCGGGTTAGTCCTTCTTTTTTCGTCGCCCATGTTAACTTAATGGACTAAGGACCTCTTGGTCCTTTCCACACATACTACCCTCCTCTATGAAGATGATAATCACGGAACATCAGGAGTGACAGCGAGTCTAAGCTTATCCACATTCATACTTTATACTCAAATTTATGTTTAACATATCTGAGACGTTCCGCCCTGGAACGCTCGTTCAAATTCCATATCGTATAATCATTTAATATAGTGTTCACACCTCTTAATATTTCATATTTATAACATTTTCATTCTATGTTCCACTCTCTTAAAAAGACGAACGTTCAACTTTCTAAAGGAAGAGGACGAACGTTAAAAGCCAGATTTATAAGAACCCATTAACAATCAGAAAGACTCCAGAATAATACGACTATTTTCAGAATATTTTAAGTACCAAGAGTACGGGTTGACTCCACTTGGACGAAGATACATCAAGAAGAATACTTAACTACATTGGGAACCTTTTGTTTAAAAGGGGTCGACTGCCAGTCAATGACCGACTCGACATATACTTTATTAAGTATTTGGACGAACGCTCATTTACGTTCGTTAAGGAAATAAGGATAGACTAGCGTCGATCTAAGACCGAACACTTCATTAAAACGAACGCTAGTGATGACCGAGAATCAATCATAACAACGCTTAGTACAAGACCTGAGCGTATTTAGACGAATGCTTGGTATAAGACCGAGCACTTATTCAGGACGACCGTTCGGTATAAGACCGAACGTTACTTAATTTGTATTATTTCATTTTACGGCGTACAACAACTCCTATGCTGAGCGAACGCTAACATAGTATTTCAATGAGGAACCGCTCGTTCTCGAAACCGAATTCTTTCCCAAATGAAAGAATTCTACTCTAAGTCTTTTTCAGGGAAACCGAACGGTATAAGACCGTACGATGACGAACGTAATTTATCATAGGGATTATTTTACGTTTCATAATTTTCATCTATTCCAGATTTCAGATTCAAGGTATCAGGTCAATCTTTCTTAAGGATTCATATCAACATCCATTTATAAACTTTATAACATTCATTCTAATACTTTCATATTCAACATCATCATACAAATCTATTTCATACATAAAAGTTCTCATGAATCATACTCATACATCCAGTCATACATCATCATACATCCATAATCAATACTTTACAACACTTCATTCGTTCATCAACAGACATTCGTTATCATCACTCATACCGCAACTATGAATTAAATACTAAGCTTTCCCTTACCTGGATAGCAGTGTACGTCCTAAGAGTATAACTTTAATTCGTTCAACTACGGCTCTTCTATACTCCACGGTCACTTAAGTTTCTTCCACTAAATCTAACCAAAGAAAATGTAGAAGATATCAACTTCTACCCTTGCATGCAACTAAATCTGGGTTCGCAGGAATATCCAGAAACGACTCGTCAAGTTGGAGACTTACCATTTTCGAATCGGGATTTGTTCGTTCCAAAATGAAAGCTCACATTGGGAGAAACGTTCCTATTGGTCTGCAAGTTGATCCGTAGAAGAAACGTGAGATTTTCAGTAGAGAGAAGGTGGTCTGGTTCTAGAGAGAAGGTAGAGAACAGTAAAAGTTTGAGTTCTGAGGAAGAAGAAGAGTGGTGCAGGTGAGAGAGAGTTTTTTCCAAAACTCAGTTTTGTTAATTTCCACGCCCAAACGAACGACTCTCCTCTGCTACACCTGCCTCCCACTTCTGATTTCAGAACTTCTAACGTGACAACGCGGCGCTCGTGTCATGCAGTGCAAAGTGCGTTTTAAATGCCGAACCTGATCGTGGGTGCTTTACTTGATGTACAGAATTATCATTGCTAATTATTTAGGGTCTCACATTTTCAATGTTCGAAATATTTATTTTCTTTTTTATATTTATTTTTAAGTAATATAAAAGAAAAACTTAAAATCATTCTTACTTGATATATCATTTAACTGAGGGAAGAATTTATCGAGAAAAACATAATATCAATGAGATTCACTTAATGAATTGATACCCTCTTCAACTCAGTTTTAAAACAATAGTTTTATAAGTTTTTTTTACCTTATATGTCACTAAACGTTTTCATTTTAATTATAGAAATTCTTGAAATTTTTAACGAAAATAAATTTTTCGATAAATTTGAATTATTGATGGATTTATTTCCATCAATAAGATCCATTGATATTACAAATTTTAATTACTGATTGATTTTTCGTTGAAAAAATCTATCAATAAAATTCAACAATAAAATTTGTTGATAAAATGAATGACGAATTTTTCGCTCAAATATGAATTGGTGGTGAATTCATTTTGATAACGAATTGGTGGGAATATTTTTTTTTAATCATCATCCTTACGTATACATTACTTTCAATTTCATATTCATGGATCATCTTCTTCTACCGTACACTCCACACATCAATCTATCTTTATTCACCCATAATTAAATCCCATATTCCTATCATTCCATTTGCATTTATTGTTGTTCTTGCATAACTCAAAAGTTATGCACCTCTCTCTCTCTCAATCTCAGTCTCACTTAGAAAAAAAAAGGCTCACACCAGAAAGTAAGGAGTAAGTGTGTTTGCTCACGATAGGAAACAAAATAAATTGGACAATAACCCCTTCCCTCCAAATCAAACACATACAACACATCACTTTCTAATTCTCTCTTTTTTCTCATTCTATCGTCAAAACCCTAGCTAAGTTCTTTCTTTCCTTTTTCCAACCCTTGCACATGGCAACAACGTTCCAAGAAAATAGAGTTGGCGATGGCGATGGCACCATAGACATGCACACCATGCGTGATACACCCATCTGATTAGTGCAGTCAAAATAGGTTGTAACCCGCGAGCCAACCCGGCCCACCACAGGTTTGAGCCAGGTTGGGTTTGAAAAAAATGTAATTTTTTATGCGGGTTAGTTTTCAACCTGGTTCACTTAGAACCCGACTCACCTGGGTTGAACCCGTGGTGAGCCAACCGGCTAATTTAATTTATTTATTTATTATTTTTGTGTTTTCCAATATTATTAGTTAGATTTTTTTTATTATATTGTAGATGTGGATAAAAAATGTTTCAAGACAGAAAAATATTATAGATTTATCTATTCAAGACTCTGATATTATAAATGGACAAGTGATAAAAAAATTATCATTATTAAATACTTATTTGTTTGTCTTTTGGACTTGTTTTTTGATTACACTTATATTGTATGAAATTTTTTATTTTGAATTGTCTATGGAGTTTAACATCACTTTAGAGTAAAATTTTTTTATATTTTTTTATTTGAAAAAAAACTTATAATTAAGTGAGCCAACGAGCCAACCCACCGTGGTGGATCGAGTCAGGTTCAAATATTTTCAACTCGCTACAGTAAGTAAGTTGGGTTGGGTTGACTCACTGAGTGACCAACCCATGGTGGACTGAGTCCGGTCGAGCCGGGTTACCCGTTTTGACAGCCCACATTTAATACTTCCCTTCTACTTCTTCTACTTTGCCACACCGTACTGTTATGTCCAAGAAGGCCAAGGCTCGAAAACTCACCCCTTTCATGACTTATCATAATCAACAACCACAACCACAAGAAAACAATGTTGTTCTCAATGTCCTCCTCCCAACCTCATTCTTCCAAGCCTCCCTTGCTCTTCGTTTACTAGCATTGATGTAATAGGCATTGCTCTTCTATGATGCATTTTACAATTTGTTGTCCAAAACTAAAGGTTAAGGTGAACATGAGGAGATGATAATGAGAAAAAGCTGCTGCAGAAAATGACAAATTAGGATATTGAGTTGAGGAGGTTGGGCATGGATTTGAACACTACGATTGGGGATGCTGACAACCTCTATGTTATTCGCACCGGGTGATGAGCATAGATTGGCGAAGATGATGAAAAGATTTGCAATCTCAAATGCAAAAGAAATAACCCCTCACACGAGAAAGGAGAAACACATTGTTGGTAACAGTAACGATGTCACTGGTGAGGCCATATGATGAAAGGTGTGGTTGTGACGGGTGTTATGGAGGTTTGTACTGGCCATTGACATTAGGAATGAAGAAACCCTTTGCCTATTGAGAGAAGAGATGCGACAGAGAAATGAAAGGGTATCATTAGGTTATTTTTTGCGCATCTGTTTTTAATTTCTTCATGGAAGGAGAAAAATGAAGAAATAAAAGGGAGAAGAAGAAGGATGGCAGAGGAAGAAGACGAACCAAATTGAAATATTTACCGACAAGACTTTTTATCAATAATTACTAACGAATCTTTTCGTCAGTAAAATTTATCGACAACAACGGACTTTTGATTGTCAGCAATTTTGATTTATCATTGAATTTTAAACATTATCAACATATTTAATGTTGATTAATATCAATTTTTCTTGTGATATTTTATTCAATGTGAATCTTAGACTTACACTTAAATTTGTAACAAACATCAACAAAGCATACTCAAATAATATTTAAATCTTACAATATATTGATATTTATCACTAAATAACTTACTAACATCATGCATCTCCTAAATTATTATAAATAGGGTTAAATGTGTTTTTGATGCCTTACCTTTCAGTAAAAATTGAAATTAGTCTATTTTTGAAACTTTGACCCAATTTAGTTCCTTAACTTTAAAAATGTGTTTAGTCTTTTTAACCAAATTTTTTTAAGATTATGTTATGTTTCAAACACATTTCATTATAGTCTTTGAGGTCTTTATATTGTTTGACACCTTTTTTTTTCATTACTAGTTGAAAAACGCGTTTAAAATCTTAAATAGACTTAACACTTGGCCGTCTGTAATTACCGAAGGACACTTGACCTTCTGTAATTATCCGCCAATAATAAGTGCGTTTCTTGTAGTGATATAATTTAAAAAATGAGAGACTAAATTAATCTAAAATTTTAAAAAATAACTAATATTAATTTTTATTGAAAGTTAAAAAACTAAAAACATATTTAATCCTTATAAATATATATTTATATTCAAAATATATAGATAAAAAAGAATCATCACACCCTTAACTAGGAGAGAATTAATCGAATGGGTTTGGATTCAATTTCAATATGTACCAAATCAATACAATCTGAATTTAAATTTTTTAAAATCCGTATCCGACCATTAAATGTGTCGGATTGCTCGGTTTGGGTTTATTTAGATTTGGGGAAAGTGTAAACGGGTTATTTGGTTACTAAGTTACTTGAAAGTTGACAAAGAAGACCTTCCCCTTCAAGGAGTTGAGACAACCACACTTTAGTGGTAGCTCTTGAGTTTGAGAGACACATGCGTCCTATCTTTCATCGTTTCTCTTGCCTCCACACTTTCTTCCCATACCATCTCCTCAACTATAAAAAAAAACCATAAAAACTCAAACTTCACATAAATAAATCAAATAAATCGCAAATACTCTCAATATCAAACCCTTCGAACGATATCCTTTTGCATAGCTTAACATTTAAGCCGTAGAGCTTACATTTATTTTATTTAAAATTTTATAATATTAATATTTGGTCGGGGTTAGATACGAATAAAATTTCAATTCAATATAATTTTACTAGACAAAAAAAAACACTTNGTGGGACAAGTTTTACTAAAACTAAAATTAATTATTTTTTAGTAATCTACAAGGTTAAATACTTGTTTTTTTCCCCCCAAGATTAGTCAATAATTTAGATTTCTGAAGTGTAATCAGAAGTTCAAATGTCTAAGCGTAGGTTAAAATTATTAGTAATCCAATGACATTCCTGAATTTATGCAGCTCTTTACACCAATGAACTAAATATTTGTTTAATGTTTACGACAACAACAACAACATATAGATTATAAAACCTTAGACGGTGCATAAGGAGACAGAAAGCTATCTTTTCTGCATGTTCCTATCCCTGTATTTTATTTTACTTTTGTGGTTGTTGTAAGATCCCCGATTAAGTTAATGGACAGGATTAACCTGTCTTCTTAGATAAAACTTAAGTAGTAATTAGCTTTAATCATGAAATATTAATTTAGTGATAGTATAATAATATTGTGGCGTTGCGCCGGATTAAGAGTAGTTGGTGGTAGCATTTGATGTAGAAGTATGCAGAGTAGGCATTAAAGTGTACATCCACAACCACTCTTTGTTGTCCCACCCACAAAAAAAACGGAGAGATAAAGAAAGGGATAGGGTACCATAATGTAGCATACAGCCTCTACCTAGGGTTCATCATCTTACATCAAACCCTAATTATATGATAATTACTGCATAATCAGCAAATACACAAGGGGTATATTTTTATCAGTTTTTTTCAGTGGAAGTTTAAAGGTCTAATTTTATTAAGGTATTTTATATTTGATTGATATTTTCACAAGTACAAAAGATCATTTGATTTCATCTAATTGTTTCAGATTTAAGAAAATGAGGTTTTTTTGAAATTGTAATCGCATTTTTTAAATTACTAAGAATGAATGAACTTCAACTATACAATAACTTAAGCTTACATGTTCCAAATAATTTAGAAAATGTTACTAATAAATTTTAAAATTTACTAACAAATTTCATTGAAGATTTTAGAATTTATAATACCAACGAAATATTTTTGTTAATAAGATTCTTCAATAAATTAGAATTTTTATTACTAACAAAATTTGTTAATAAGCTTCAATAGTAATTTGATATCATTATTCTGTCGATAAAATAAGTGACAATTATTTTACAAAGTCTAATGAGATTTTTTTTTGTATATTAAGAAGAGGTGGGTGAAATGAAGGAGAGAGAAATAATTGAAGGAAGAGGAAAATAAGAAAAAGAAAGGAAGAAAAAATGAGAAGAGGAAGAAGAAAAAATAGGTAACAACGCAGCTTGTCCACTGTGGAGGAACAAGAAGAAAAAGAAAAAGAGGAGGAAGAAGAATGAAGGTGGCGGTGATATAGAGGGTGGCAACGATGGGTAGTGGCGAAGGGAGATGAGAAGGAGGTAAGGAAGAAAAACAAAAGGAAGAAAAAGAATAAGAGAAGAAAGGAAAAAAAAGAAGGTGAAAAACTATACCAAATTGTAACATGTATCAGTGAATTTTATTGATAATCAAAATTTGTTGGTAATTATCAACTGAATATTTTTACGAATTTTAGATTCTAAGAAATTATGACTAAAATGTACATTTTACTTATAAATTATCGATGTTCATTTTATCAACGATTTTTTGACGGTGGTATTCTCCACAAACTCCCAATTACTAATAAAAGTTTACTGTGTAGAAAAAGTATATACAATTTTTTTAATGTAGACAAATTATTAAAGTTATGTTAAATAAGTTTTTTCATTACAAAAACAAAATTTTATTAAAGAAATTTATGTAATAAACATTTTAAATGTTGATAGTGATTTAAAATATAATTTGTATGTATGGAGAAGCTTAGAGCATTGGTAGATTTGACGTTGGTAAATTTTGTGAGAAATTTGGTTTAAATCTTAATTATTATTAAAATTGATTTTATTGTTTCTATTATATAATATGTTGTCAAATCATTTTTGGTAAATTACTTTTAGTAGTTAATGTTTTATATGTAAGTCTATTGCGATATTACTAGTTTAATTATTGACATACGAACAAGTTTGAAACTACATGACTTTGGCACAAAAAGTGTCTCCAAAAAATTAAAGAAGAAATACTTATTTAACTTTTTTTTTTTTTTATGCTGATTTTAAACAACGACAATAAAATGTAGATATAGTATGTACGTGATTGATACTAGATTTGAAAATAACGTTTTTGATTTAAAAACAGGTCTATGATAGGTTGCCTAAATTCATCTCAAAACATTTTGATTAAGTGAGAAGTAAAGGGTGTTTATATAACAAATATTTTTGTTTATCAAAATACAACTAAGATACTTCTTTAACGATTTGTACTCTACTTTAATAGACTATTAATTACTGTGTAGAGAAAAAAAAAGTGTTAGATTGAATAGTTAGCTTCCGCAGAATGAATGCTCATTTGAACTTCTCCTAATAACTACGGAGTAGATTTTATTTCAGGACACATATTCTAAATTTAAGTGAAATAATAATAAAAAATCAACTCAAATTATCTTCAAAGAAAAAGCATAAACTACGTTCGCGAATCAATAATATTAAGTATAATTATTCTGCAGGGGACGACTGTTTTAGTTTCTTAAACTGTGATTTTTTTTAAAATGTGGTTTATACATTATAAGAAGTGACAGTTGCATTAAAAATAAATAAATCATGATAAAGAATGTTTATATGTTGGTGGAAATTTAAAATGCTTTATATATTAATTTTTTTATCTATTCATAAAATCTACAATATTACTAAGATATACGCAACGTAAGATATTGTTTACTTAATTGTTTAAGCAAGTGCATAGATATGAAATAAATATTTTTAGTAGTAGTATATGTGCTTTACTTTGTAGAATATTTAATTGTAAGAAGCATGTGGAAGCTAACGAGGACTATAGAAATTCGGGGGGGAAATATGTATGAAAACCGGATGGGGACAGGGGATGGAAAGTAAGCTGGTCAGATAATAATTAATGAAATACACAAAAATTCATACTAGATAAAAAAAGTTTAAACTCTTAAATAATGAAACAATGTAATATAAAAGGTTTAAATTTAAAAATAATATAGAATATTAGTTTCATTTAGTTAAATAAAAATCAACGCAAACTTTTTGATTTATTTGTATTATTTAATAATGAACTTAATAGTATTATTAGTTTTAAGGTAAGTTATGATGAATATATTTCATTTTTAAACTTGTTTATTTAAACTATTAGAAATCGTATTTTACGTTTATTTTTTTGCAGGAGTATCATAAAATTGTTTGGTTTTATCTATTTAATGTTACTATATATATGTTGAAGCTCAGTTTCACCATGTTTATATGATTGAATATTTGTTGACCAATTTAATGAGCGTGTAAGAACCTCTTTGTTTGACTTAATAGAGCGAAAATAAATTTAAAAATTAATATAAATTTTTTTATGTTTAAGCTTATAAATTTCACTTAATATATGTGTTTAAGAGAGGTTATATGTATGATGTAGTGTAGATTGAAGAGTAGTGTAGGTAATAGCGGTATTGAGCATAGAGTGAAGATATAATAGGAATTTGTGAAGTGGTAGATACTAAAAATAGTAGATAGACGCATGTGGTTTTGGGACTGAATTGATAATACAATTTCCCGAGGACAGTGATTACGATTTGTCTGAGTGGGAGAGAGGGAAAAAAACAAGTATTTAAATCATGAAATAGATGTGTTGTTAAGGAGAGAAAAGAAGATCAAGGATGGAAAGAGGAGATATTTGAACTAAAAGAAAAATGAAAAAAAAAATCAAAATAGACAAGAAAGCATTATAACAATTTGGTTATTTTAAATTAAATACTGAAATTATTAATTATTAATTAATTATTATTATAAAATAATTTTAATATTATTATTTTTCGTTCAGATTTGGTCTTAAATTTATATATTACTGTTTTTTTTATTAACTTTTAAATTTCTTTTTGGATTATTATTAATTTTTAAATATGTTAATATTATTTTATTATTGTATAAAATATAATTATATAAGTATGATAAGATAAAAACATAATCCATTTTCCAATAATTAGAAGCCAATTAATAATCATTTATTTGGTATTTGTAGTCTAAAAAATATAAACAATTTTATCGAAAATTATAATGATTTCATGGATTGTTGTTTAATTGACAAATCTTTTCAAAAATTGTCTTTTACTAGTATGAGAAATTTTGTGCAGAGATGAATTTCTTCTTGTAGTATGATCTTGAAGCTTGGTATATGTCAACGGCACTTCATAGATTAGTCACCAAATTCGATACAGAATTCATAGATTATTCAGCACCAAATTCGATGGAAGAGAATATTTAGTGTTTATGATAGGGTTTAGATGTTGCAAGTTCTAATGATGGTCATGAAGAGAAAGAAACAAAACTCAAAAGTATTATGGATTGAAAGCTGGAGGGTAAACAATTTCTGCAAGTACTCAAATGCTGCCTATAATTATGCTCGCCATCTCACCTCTAACCAAGGACAAGGAACAAGCTTGGACAATGGAGATATATTTACAACAATTAGTAAGTTTATTTCAACAAACTTATGAATGGAAACGAATCCAAAAGTAGTATGATACAAGTTTGGATTGAAACACATCACATTAATACGTTAAAAGCATCTGAAGAAAAGTGATAAGGATTGAAAGATGATTGATACCAAAGGCATATAAGAGGTGTAGGGATTGAAATACTAATGAGAATTGAAAGATATTTGATTTATCAAGTTGTCTTATAGACATTAAGGACTAAGGTTTTGTTCACTTGATGGATTTGAGAAAGATGATTGAATGTTGTCGAGTTGAAAGTAAATTTTGTTGTCTGTTGGGGATTTGGAAGTCGAGTGATGTGAGGAATTAGGTAGGATTGATTGATGTGGAACAGAAATAAAAAAAGTTACTTCAAAAATTTCCACTCCACTTATCTCAAATCTCACTCAAAAATAAACAACAAAAAAAATTACCTTCAAATTGTCCACAAAATCCAATTAATCCACTTCTCCACACAAATTCATTCAATGAATGAACAAACCTAATAGTACTATTCGGAGAGAACTGAAAAAGTTATGAGTTCTAGAAGAGCATGTCATGGTGTTGTATTCAGTAGAGGAGTTAGGTATGCACATAATGGTTAGATCTTTAAGCTTGTCATTGATAGGGGAACATTAAAAGGTCAGGTAGAATTTTCAACAAATTACGATTGTTTTCTTTTGTTATTACAAAAAAATTTTATCGCGTTCATTTTCTTTATTAGTTTTAATTAGAATTAGTATACAAAATTGTTCTTATTTATTGCAGAAAAAATATACTGATCGACTAGTTATTATGACTGATAAAACTAGAATTAATATATTCATTTTTGTTTTCATTACAAACATGTTACCACGCGTTCACGTTATATACTTGTTATAATACGAACCCCAATATAAAAAGTATATCGTATTATAAATTATATAACTTATCACGTTTAATTACTATAATATAATCTCTCATTATAAAAATAACTCTCGTTAGATAAAAAAATAGTATTTTCACTCGGGTGATCACAAAACACAAAGTTGTACCAATAAACATGATATAACATCAAAGCAAAGCACAAGAAGGTGTGTTATAAATTAGAAAAATACTTCTTAGTATTGTATATTAATTGATTAAGAAATTAAGAAACAAGAAGTGCCATATAAATAGAAGAATATATTAATATAGGGTGCTGTAAGTGCTTTAATACTCATGTTGGCCTTCTTGTAACAGCAAGTACAAAAAAATTCACGATTATCTGCAGAAATAGGAAATAGATATAATGGCATCCATGAATATATGGGTTGTTTTTTCTGGTAACATTTAACAGTGCTGAAGAGACATCGACACTTGTCATCATGCATGAAAGCGTTTGATCATATCTAATCCATGATTGAGCAACAAATGTTGATGTATAAATAGATGAGAGTGGTAATAAATTGTGCAGCCATGGAAAAAGCTTTTGGTAGTATTATTATTCTATTATTTCTCCAACTCCCAACAGCCCTATAGTCCTACTTCCTTAGCTTCAGCGCATTAAACCGATTGAAATAAGGGGGTAATAAATAGGTTTATCCCTACACTATGACCATTTCTGGTTTTCAGTCCATCTTCCAAAGGACTTAAGAGGAAATTTTTTTTTTCAAATTTTATTTTCTATTCATATTTAAGGCATATTCAGACATATAAGTCTGTAAAATTTCATGTTGATTTTATAATTTTAAGGATTACTTGGATGTATGAAAAATGTAATGGAATTTGACATGGTGGTGCATGAATTTTGGGAGGTAGTAGGACTGGTAGGTATGTTTGTGTTTCCTTTCCTTCACCACCTTTTCTTCCACTTTAATCAAATCTGATGCTAAAATTGAAAAAGACAAAACATGATTAAAGAGACAGTCCCTAAAAAGCTGTGCCGTATGATTGGATCTGCTTCGTAACATTAACATCCTTCACTTTTGTGTTAAAGGTTAAAAAGCTAAAAATAAAAAAATACAAAAATCCTCCCAAGACCATTTTTTGATTTTCATCAACCATGATCGAAGCATATGCATCAAGACCTTATTTAAAACAACAACATTTCCTTTAATAATAATATTTTAAAATAAAATAAAATAAAAAGTGAGAGAAAAGAAAGAGAAAGACAAAGAGAAAGCAACCCACGATGAACCAATAAGATTATGCGAGACACGTGGCCAGTGTTTACTTCCGGAGAATGCAAATCTAGCCTTTCTTTTTTTATTATTTATTTTTCTCTAAAAACAAAACAGTATTTTACTGTGTTGGTGTACGGGTGGAGCAATGCGCATGAGCGCAGTGGATAATAGAACCCCGCTTTCATTGTTTGCAGCAGGGTCGCACATGGCACCTCTTTTCTCTCTGTGATATTCTGCATTTAGCTTATGTGATCGATCGTGTGTAGGAGTACTACGTCTTCTATTTCTTCAAACCCATTCATTGTACACGTGTACGGCGATGGAGCTGGTCCACACCTCTGTGTCATCATGAAGACGACAGCGTAATTTTTGCAGTGAAATAAAAAACAGTTAATTCAGTTTGTTAATTTTTGTATGGGCATAGAGATGTGTTAATATTTAATTCCGATGGAAAGCAATAAAGGGCGATGTGGTGAAACGGGAAACACTGTTTTTGTTTTCCTTGGCCTTTGAGAAATGCCAAACAGCAATTCTGAGAGGGTCCCAGTCCAAGTTGGAGGAATGGGAGAAACGGGACGGTGTTTTTTTTGTCTGCTAACTTTAAATTTGTGATGAGATTCCATTTGAAGGTTGTTTGGGGTTGAGGTATTTTTTAATTTATTTATTTTGTTTTGGTTTAGATATGTTTGATTTTAGAGGGTAAATTATTAAAAAAAGGAAAAGAGGGTGGTCCCTAGGTAGGTGTGGGTCCTAGGTTGCCCCTAGGTTTGATTCCTGTATTGGTAGCGGCATGTGATGTGGGAGCCGCAGTGCATGGAAGATGTGAATTTGAAAGGGTCAACCGTCACGTAAACATTGCAACACATCCACCTAATCAACTTCCCACCTCTCAGGACACACATTTTCTCTTTTTTTTTTCTTCCTCTTTTCTTACTCAATATCATTTTATTTTTAATTAATTCTCTCCTTTATATACATCTTTTAATAAATAACTATGATTAAGGTTATCTTAAATACTTATTTTAATACCATCCATTTAATATTTACCTATAAATGGTGCTTACAAAGACGGTTTATCATGACAATGTTCACGGGTGCAGATATCCTATACCTTTTATAGAAAAACTTTTCTTTTCTTTCAATTCATCCAAAATTACTAAATTAACTCCTATGTTACGAGATTTATCTCAATAATTCTAGTTTAGGTTGTAAGTTTAGGACCATTGATATATATATGATTTGTTTTTCTCTTTCAAATTCAAAAATTTTCTTTTTTATTGCAATGTTCTGAAAAATGCCTCTTTTAATCTACGTGTTGTGAATATATTATTAAATATTGACTTATGATAATTATAATTTTTTTTACGTGGTAATATATTATGTTTTTTATTATCAAGCTTAAAATTTTTTATTTTAATAATGATTATGTAGAAGACATTTATGAACTAAAACTAGTTTTTTTTTTTTTACAAATTAAACGGACTAAAAGTTCAATTTTAAATTTGTAAAATAATTAAACTTACCTCAAAGGTAAGAGATACAAATGAATTAAGGCTCAAGTTTCTTTTAGAAATAACTTTTAATAGGTAAAGACTAAAACAAAAATGCATAAAACTATAAAAGTTTATCTTTGTTTTCATATTATCTTTCTATTTTTTTTACTCTTTCAAATATGTGTAGAAAGTCAAATGATAAATAAATTTATGGGAAATCTCTATATTTATTGCATGGTTTTTTTAATTAGATTTGGGGACAAGGCTGGGTACCTATGTACTCACTCATCCCCATCCTAGTTCTGTCCACATTCTTATAATTGTCCTTAAACTTATCTTGTCCAATTTAAATTATTAAAAAAACCCACAATTTATTTGGTAACTTGAAAAATATATTATTCTCTTAGTCTTTACTTTTATAATTTTTTATTCTTTTATACACATTTTATTTTGTCTTCTAATTGTTTTATATATATGAAATTTACTTATTTTCAAGATATTTTCTCTTTCATTATAATATTTGTGCGATTAAGTTCAAATGTTGTTTATCAATTATATGAATCAAATAATTTATATGTCTCATATTTAATAATTTATAATACTTTAATAATTTTATTTATTTTTCAATCACATAAATATTCTAGTTAATATAAAAAACTTATCTTTTTTTATTCTCTTTAATATTTAATTTTTGTTTTATTTGAAGAATTTTTACTTTTCTAAAAGAATTATTTAAGGTACTTTTTACCTTATCTCATCCTTAATTATACATTTTTTTCTTTGTACGATTTCGTTTAATGATGTATTAAATTATTTTTAAGACACAATCATTTTAAGTTTTTTAATACTTTTATTTATTATTTATTTTTATCACATACTATATTGTTTTGAAGATTCTTTACATAGTTATTTTTATTTTCTAACTCATATAGTAAGTGTAATTTTATAATCACAACTATATAAAGATATTTAACTTGTTGTAATATAATAACTTAGTGTATTATCATAAATCTTATTTATCATACTCCAACATAATGGACTTCTAAAGATGAAAAATGTAAGAGTGACAAAAATATTGCAGTCTGGCAGTCCGATCAAAAAAAGTGGACCGAGATTACCTGTCCAATCCAATATCATTAAAAAGCATAAATGTAAGGATCTCGTCTTCATCCGCAACAATAATCAAGCTAACTTGGTAACCCTTAAAAATCCTAAATGTAATAAATTCAGCCTCGTACACGACAACACTTAGGCCAGCCTCTCCAGCCTCGTCAGCCCGATATCATTAGAAAAACCTAAATCATTTAATATATGAAAATATTTTGATATATTATGAAAAATTCAAATGCAGGCAGAGATGTTATATTCAAATAAGTGATAAATTATTCATATGCAGTCCGATATCAGCCTGGCAGCTCGTCTAGTAGTTCGACATCAATCTAGCATGAGTTCGTTTCAGCCTGACAGCTTGGCAACTCGTTAGCACGAGTTATAAATTTAACCTATTTTTAAGTGGCGAACTAGCCTCAACCCGTTCTTAGCAAGCCAAAGTCGGGCTGAGCTTAAACGCGTTAGCCCATTTTGCCAGAATCTATGCTGAATTTTAATTATTATTAGTTTTTTTCTTTGTATATTTTTATTCAAGTAATATATTATAATTTTTATTAGTTTATAAAAAAATATTTCATTAGAATTCATAGAAAGAGGTAAAAATGCATTTAAAATATTTTAAAACTTTCATACTTGTTTTTTTATATTTTTTTAATCAACTTTTTTCCATTAATTTGGTATAAGATATATACATTTATAATTTTTTGATAAATATTCATATTTGAAAAATATTTGATAATATCATGTTTAATCTACCTTAATTGACATTGAAATAATAAAAAAATTAGACATACGGTATAATATATTCTTTTCGTTCCCTGTACGAAGATCAAATAAAAAATTATACGAGAATGGGGATATAAGATAATGAAATTGTCTCCACTTCTTAACATCCCTAATACAAAGATGAAGATTAAATCTAATTAATCATTTTCTTGATCAAATAAAAGATGTGTTAGTCAATCTATATATATATATTCTCATTTTCAAACTTAAGAATTTAAGCTTTGAAATTATTTGTTAGTGAAGATTCCAATGAATAAACTTATCTATATGTGAAACAAATACATAGTTTATCCACATGTTCATTAGTATGAAAACATGATAAATGAGAATTGGCAAGTGATTGATGATGTATTATTTAAATGGTTAATGATGTGAAGCTAAGGAAGTAGGACTATAGGGCTGTTGGGAGTTGGAGAATAACGGATAAGAAAATGACTACCAAAAAGCTGTTTCCATGGCTGCACAATTTTATTACCACTCTCATCCTTTTATACATACAACATTTGTTGCTCAATCATGGATTAGATGATGATCAAACGCTTTCATGCATGATGACAAGTGTCGATGTCTCTTCAGCACTGTTAAAGGTTACCATGAAAAAACAAACCCCATATATTCATGGATTCCATTATATCTATTTCCTATTTCTGCAGATAAAGTAAGTGATTTTTTTTTACCTTGCTTGTACAAGAAGCCAACATGAGTATTAAAGCACTTACATCACCCTATATTAATATATTTCTTCTAATTTTATATGTGCACTTCTTGTTTCTTAATATATTTAATCATTAATATACAATATACTAAGAAGTAGTTTTTCTAATTTATAACACAACCTTTGCTTTGCTTTGATGTATATAATGTTTATTGGTAAAATTTGTGTTGTGATCACGAGTGAAAAAATACTTTTTACGAGAGTTATTTATATGGGTTATAATTTATTAGATATAAAACGTGATGAAGTGATATAATTATAAATACGATAATACTTTTTATATTGGTTGTAATTATAACAAGTATAGAAAGTAAGCGTGGTAACATTTTTGTAATGAAAAAAAAATTATATTAATTCTAGTTATTATCA
This sequence comes from Vigna umbellata, assembly GCF_018835915.1. The sequence continues at coordinate 21,359 of NW_025913959.1, forward strand.
GTATATAAAGTGGATACACTGATATTTTTGCAATAAATAAGAAAATTTTGTATACTAATTCTAATTAAAACTAATAAAGAAAATGAACGCGATAAAATTTTTGTAATAAAAAAGAAAACAATCGTATTGTTGAAAATTTTACCTGACCTTTAATGTCCCCATATAATGACAAGCTAAAGACTAACCATTATATATAACTCCTCTACTGAATACAACAACACTTCTAGAACTCATAACATTTTTCAATTCTCGAATATCTCTTAGGTTTTGTTCATTTGAATGAATTTGGAGGAAAATGATTAAATGGATTTGTGAGAATTTGAAGGTAAATTTTTTTGTTGTTTATTTGAGTGGATTTGGAGATAAGTGAAAGTGGATTTTGAAGTAAATTTTTTTAATCTGTCACATCAATCAAATCCTACACTAATTCTCACAAACTTTACTTCCAAATCCACTCAAACAGACAACAAAATTTTACTTTCAAATACATTCAATCATTCTTTCTCAAATCCATTCAAGTGAACAAAACCTTAGTCCTTAATGTCTATAGACAACTTGATAATCAAATATCTTTCAATTCTCATATATTTCAATCCCTAACACCTTTATATGCTTTGGTATTCAAGCATCTTTCAATCCTTATCACTTTTAGATGCTTTTAAGTATTTAATGGATGTGTTTCAATCCAAACTTGTATCATACTAACTTTTGGATTCGTTTCCATTCAAGTTTAGTTGAAATAACTTACATATATGTGTAAATATATCTCCATTGTCCAAGCTTGTTCCTTGTCTTGGTTAGAGGTGAGATGGAGCATAATTAAGGCAGCATTGAGTACTTGCAAAATTGTTTACCCTCCAGCTTTCAATCATAATACTTTTGAGTTTGTTTCTTCTTATGACCATCATTAGAACTTGCAACACTAAACCCTATCATAAACACTAAATATTCTTATCGAATTTGGTTGAATAATCTATGAATTCTTATCGAATTTGGTTGAATAATCTATGAAGTGGTTGACATATGACCAAGCTTCAAATCATAACAAGAAGAAAGTTCATCTCTGCACAAAATTTCTCATACTAGTAATAAGAAATTTTGAAAAGATTTGTCAATAAAAACAATCATGAAATCATTATATTTTCGATAAAATATGTTTATAATTTTTTAAGACTACAAATAACAAATAAATATTATTAATTGGTTCTATTATTGTAAAATGGATTATGTTTTTATCTTATCATACTATATAATTATATTATATACATAATAAAATAATATTAACATATTTAAAAATTAATAATCAAAAAGTAAAATGAAAAGTAATAAAAAAATACAATAATAATATAAATTAAGAAAATCTGAACGAAAATAATAATATTAAAATTATTTATAATAATAATTAATAATAAATTATAATTTAGTATTTAATTTATAATAACAAATTGTTATAACTTTCTTGTTATTATTTTTTTCATTTTCTTTTAGTTAAAATATCTCCTCTTTCCATCCTTTGATCTTCTTTTCTACTCCTTAACAACACATCTATTTCATGATTTAAAAACTTTTTTTTCCTCTCTCACCCTCAAACAAATCGAATCACTGTCATCGGAAAATGTGTTTATCAATTTCAGCCCAAAAGCCACATGCTTTTTCTATTTTTAGTATCTAACCACTCAAAATTACTATTATCTCACCTCTATGCTCAAATACCGCTATTACACTCCTTTTCAATCTACAACTAACTCATACATATACATATCTTAAACACATAATTAATTAAATT
>NW_025913963.1:0-23692 GCF_018835915.1 Vigna umbellata
AAGCCCATAAAAACAAAAGAAAACCGGTCCAAGCTCACTTAGAATGGCGCTCAGCGGTAATAGCGCATGATCCATTTTGCCCCCAGCTTCTGTTTTTGCCCCTCAACGGTGATTTTGGCACCCGAAAAGTGCCGCTCAGCGGAACTTTTTCTGTATTCTGGTTGACTTTTCAGCATTCTGGTTGATTGGTTGACTTTTCTGGGCTAGTTGACTTTTCTGGTTGACTGGTTGACTTTTCTGGTTTCTGGTTGACTTTTCAGCATTCCAATCATTCGGTACTTCAATTCTTCTTTCAAATCATTCAATTAGCCTACAAAATCAAGGGGATCTTGCACAAAACTATTAAATTCACTTTTTACTCTCTTATTCACAAAACTAAAGCAAAAATATGAGTTCAAGTTATTTTTTAAGTTTTAAAGTTTGTTTTTTGTATCAATTTTAAGCATAAAAATAACGGTTTTTCAACCGTTATCATTGGGGTTGACACCACTAGATCCAACTACATCTCACTCTCGGTCAATCTCAATTTCTCGACACATGCCTTCAAGATGAAGGAATGTGTTGCCCCCGAATCAAACAAAACACAACATGGCAGTCTATACAAGAAGCAAGTGCTGGTGATAAGTGTACCTGAGCTTGCCACTTCAGCTCCTATTATAGCATAAACCCGACCGACCGCTTGTGCTCGGCCACCACCTCTCTGTTGAACTCTTCCAGCATTCGGCGGCCTCATCACAACTCTCCTTTCCATATTACACTCGCTCTCCAAATGGCCATTCCTCCTACACCGAGTACAAAACTTCCCTCCTACAAATTGAGGACAGGAAGACTTGTAGTGAGGTCCTCCACAGTGAAAACAAGTCACTGTTCCTTGTTGTCCAGACTGACCGACAACAACTAATGACTGAGAAGGAGACCCACTAGAGTTGGCGGTTAGTGCAGGCCGAGAATAAGGGGTCCTCCTCTGACCCGAAGTGTTTCTTGAAAGGATAGGTCCTCTAGCCGTCTGCTGTTGTTGCTTCTTCTGTTGTTCCACCTCTGAGATATTCTTCTCTAATACTTTAGCCCTTTCAACCATGGCAGGAAATGACTTAATACACAAACTTGAAATCAGCAGTTTGAGATCACTCTTCAATCCATTCTCAAACTTACGACACTGTCATTCTTCACTTATAGCCATGGTATTAAATCTGACTAGATGCTTAAACTTGTTGGTGTATTCGAATACCGACATACCTTCCTGCTTTAGCTGAAGAAACTCAACTTCCTTAGCGAACCGAACGCTATCTGGGAAGTACTCCTCATAGAACTTACTCTTGAAAACCTCCCAAGAGATGGGAGTCTGGTTGTCTGTTAATATCATCTTCATGCTAGTCCACTAGTGACTAGCCTCCCCAGTCAACAGATACTCGGTAAATGTCAACCTATTGTCATTCGGACACCTCTTGGCATTGTAGATCCTCTCCATATCACGCAGCCACTGGTCGGCCTCATCAGGAAGACACTTCCCATTGAACTTAGTAGGGTGATGTTGAAGAAAACTCTCCAAACTCCACTCGGTTTGATGAGTTGTCGAGGAAGATGACACTCCAGCAGTATTCCTAGTGGTTGATAATATCTCCATTAACTGCCTTTGAGTTACTTCGAATTTTGCTCTTGCAGCTTCTAAACTTTGCAATGCCACCGTGTTCTGTTGTACTAGAGCAGCGTTTTGCTATTGTAGAGCCTCTATCATTGACTCTAGCAATCTAGTGTTGTCAGGCGTATCCCGATTGGTAGGTTGAGGAGGAGGTCTAGGAGCCATCTCTTCTCTGATAAGCAGAGAAAAAGAACCATCAGTTCAATTCAAAGAGTCAAAAACTACAAAACCGAACACTAAGTACACAACAAAAGCTTAGCATACTCATAACCTACAGTATTTCTAAGGAACAAAACTGCTCTGATACCATTAATGTAACATCCCAAAAATACAGTGAAGAACCATATAATAGAATAATCACATTCATAATATTACATATCAGTTTCACATATAAAGGAGGTATGGTTATGGCCGAACGGCCTTACATAGTCACAGTGAATTTGCAAACCTTACAATCCTACGACCAAGACCAAACGGTATTCGAAATTACTATACCGAACGATTCTATAATACAAATAAAATAGAAGTTACAGTAATAACCGAACGATTTACAAAATAACTTAGACTGAACGGTAATACAAAGAAGATCAAAGACTGACCGAACGGTTCTAATGTTCCGTCTTCACTTCCACCTCAACCAATGTCTCTTCCAATGCCTCTTCCAGCAGCTCTTCTCCTTCTGCTCACATCCACACAGATGATCATTGCAACAAGAACAAAGACAGACAAAACAACGAAATAGACAAGACAGGAAAAGGGTAAGCTTATGTAATTTAATTCATGGATCAAACATTTTTCATATCACACAGATTCCACCCGATCAATGGTACAAGATTAATCATTCATTATTGCATGCAAGAAACCAACATTTGACTCTGACCGTTCCGACTGTATGAATTCTGTGTAGCTACGACGTTTGTGCACTCAGGTGATGTAGTAACTGGGATACCCTCAACAGCTGCCACCCGAGTTTAATCTTTTCCGTCCAAGTTAACCTTATGGACTAGGACCTCCTGCCATTCACAGACACGACTTACCCTTCTCTACGTGAGAAGGAGTAATCACGGAATATCAGAATAACGCCAGCTAAGCTTTATCCACATTCATACTTTACCATTCCAATACCATTTCATGAGATATTCCTCCCCGGAATACTCTTACATAACCCAACTCGTTTTATAAATTACATTCATCATAACTTGTTCTCAAAACCTCAAACCAAACCAATTGTAATAGAAATTCAATATGAAGTTGAATACTGAACAATAGCCTTCAACATAGAGACGAGACCAAGCACTAGGAGTGAGACCGATAGGTCTTCAGCTCACAAACCAATTAGAACCAAAGGAATTATCATCAGAGCTATGAAAGAAACCGAAAGGAATAACACTCCATAGTAAATAACAGGATTGAATGCTATTTACAAGATGAATCATTTCATTAAACTGACTCATAAGAGTTCAAACCGAACACCAAAAAGCCTAGGCCAAGTACTAAGACTCTAGGTCGAACATCATTGATAGAGATCAAACACTTTATAACACCGAATACTAATAACAGACTGAATATTATGAATAAACCGAACGTTATTTATACTTAGTCTTTAATATGAAACTAACATTAAAGAGGTCGAGCGCTGGTTTTAAGACCGAGCACTATTGAGAGAGAACCCGGTTTATGACCGAGCACTAATAAGCTTATAAATGAAGGAAAATACTCTGAATTTAATTACATATAAGTTGGTTCCAACAAAAGTGGTACATAAGATTTAAAATTTTTTAAGAAGTTATTGAATACCTTGACTACACTGATTGTAAAATATAAAATGGGAAAACTAAACATAGACCGAACACTTCTTTCACAAGTTTACTAAGATAAACCGATCGGTCTTCAACTGCTTCTTCCCAAATGAAAGATTCAGTCCAGACCGAACGCTCAAAGGGAACCGATCAGTCAATGATGACCTTCAGTGACAAACATCAATTTTTACAGAGAACTACAGACCTCGAATGTATCTTTATATCAATCAATTCCTCAACATTTCTTTTCATACATTCATACAACCAAAACATGGTAATAAACATACTTCATAATCATCCAATAAGCAACCAAACATGCCAACATTCAAAGCAAGAATCAAAAGCAAATTATATAAGTTTCCCTTACCTTTAATGCTTAATCCAGAGCTCACAGCTGTGCAGAGAAAAGCTCACCACCAGATTTCTTTGGAGACTATGGTTCACGATTTTACAAACTACCCCAAAAGACAAACCAGAAATGTGTTCAGAAAGTGATAAGAAACTCATGCAACCAAAAACTTGGTTTGCATGTATAGGAAAAACCATACGGCTGAGGGAGAGATGAACTTACCAGCTCATAATCAAAAACTGATCGGTTTAAACGGAAGCCCTCGACGCCGGGAGAATTTAGACGGTGCCTGAGTGGTGATCGAAAGAAGAAAAATGAGAATTTCTTAGAGAGAAGGTGGAGAAGATTTAGAGAGAAGGAGGAGAGAATGGAAGCTTCAGAAATCTGGGAAGAAGGGTGCATGCAGAAAATGGCAGAGAGTTTGAAATTTGGCATTAAATATTGCCTTCACTAAAACCGAACGGCCACTCTCCTGCAGCCACCTTTTTTCCACTATCTGAAATTCTGACTCTCTCCTTGACACTTGGCTTCCACTACCTGAAATTTTTAGTGGGTTTTTAATGGGTTCTGACCATTTATATTTATTTGTCTATTTATTTTGGAGTGTTTTAACTTTTTTATTTATTTATTTGTCTTTATTATTTATATTTATTATATTTAGTGAGGTATTTATAATTTCATTTTTATTTTTTGCCAATTTATTTTATTTAGTGAGGTATTTACAATCTCATTTTTATTTGAATTTATTTGTTTATTTATTTTATTTAATGAAGTGCTTTTAATGTTATTTCATTTTCATGAATAGTCTTGAGCATAGATCATCGTGCAAATATAGTAATTTTGTGCTTTAATAATTTTCTGATATGATGTGATTTAGTTATACTGTCTTGTAAATTTTTGTGATCTAAGAAATTGAATTAATTAGTCTTGAGCATATTACCGCCACGTAAATATAATATTTTTGTGCTTTAATAATTCTATAATGTGATGTGATTTAGTTATACTGTTGTGTAAATTTTCATGATCTTATAAATTGAACTACATTCAACTCATCTATCTAAAATTTATGTTTCTGTAGTATAATTAAAGCAATTTGAATCTAGTTTGCTGTTTGCTGTTTCTGTGTCAAATGTTATAAATAAAACCAGTTTGCTGTTTATTTATGAAAATGCATGTAATCTGTCCGATTTTTATTCTGTATTTATAAGTAAATAATTTGATACTTATGAGTTCACAAATGGATTTTTGGGTATGAAAATGTAGGTTTAGGATTAAAAATAACCTCATTTAAAATTTTATATGAAAAGTTATAAATAAAACAAGTTTAACGTTTTATTATGAGATGCTGATACAAAAATTTCGTTTTTTTGGTTATTGTTCTGAATTCAATTTTTTGTATTGATACTATTTTTTTTTACACTAATCTTGCATTATTGCTTAGTTTAATTAATATATTAGGGTTTTAAATGTAAAATAGTTTTATCCAATTTTCTACATGTATATGATTGATGTAAAGCATATATGTCAAATCAATATATTTATGAAAGATAAAGTTAATAGTGACAAATTGTGTGTTACCTTATCATGATTTCTAAATCATTTATGTGTTGAGTCCCCTAATGCTTTGATAGCATAAATGTGTGAACGAATGTGTTGTTTTTTCAACTTGTCTTTTTTATTGTTATTTGGTTGCTTTATTCTAGTGTTTATGGCTAAAGCATTTGATGTTTGTTTGTCTCCGTGTAAGTGTTATATTAGTTATAATTAGAGGTACGCATGTTAGAATCAAACTTTTTTTAGCCGTGTTTGAACTATATTCAAAGTGGTTTCTTAAGCAGTTAATTGTATTAAGAGGTAGCTTGGTTGAATAGAAGGTTCTTAGAGTGTTGAGTTTAGAAGACGAATGTCTCTTGACAAAGAACTCTAACAACTATGTTTGGACTTGCTTTAAAGAGTTTTTAGAGTGTTGAATTTAGAATACAAGTGATTCTAAACAAAGAGCTTTATAAACTAGTATTTGATGTTGGTTTCTTAGATTGTCGAGTTCAAAATATGGGTGTTTCTAAACAAAGAGCTATAGGGACTATTATTCGATTTCATGTTTGTGACATAGTACTAGTAAATAAATATTGCAAGATAATATGACATGTTTGATTTGTTTTCATGTTAACTCATCCTTTTGTTTGTTTATGTTTGTGTTTGACTGCGATGATAATGATTTATTATGGGAGCTCAAGTAAAGATGTATAACGGTTAAGAGTGAGAAGAATTGAGATAATAGAGTTTAAGAATTATCTTTTGGATGGTGTATTTTATTCTACTACAATAAAACTTGATGTAAACAAAATGATTCTTGTCATATATGAAATTTGAATAAGTTTGATATATAATAAAAAAAATTTTTATGTAAATTATGGTTAGAAGTAAATACTTGTGTTTCTAGCACTAAAATTTTGTAATGTATAGTTATTTTATTGAGAATTTAAGTGATTGAAACTTGATGAGTTATCATAGGCTTAAAGTTATTAGGGATAGAGTTTGAGTAAATTTGTGAATTGATTTTGACATGAAATTAAAATTGAGATGATTCTCAATGCATGAAAATGAAGTTCATGAAATGTAGTCTTGAACATTGTAAATACTTTATGTTAAATTTCAATTACACACTAACTTCGTGATAAAAATACAAAAGGAGATTTTTTGTGTTTTTGTAAACATTATTGTCAAATTGAGTTATAGATTACAAGAGTTATAACATGTTGTATAAATTTCTTAAAAAAGAACTATATTTATCACTTGCTACATCGCAACTCATGCACTTGTTATTTCATGCTAACTCTCATGCACTTGTTATTTCATGCTAAGTCTCTCATTCTTAATATCGTCCTCAATATAACCTAAACATCTCAACATATAACCTAAATATCTCGGATTCTTGAAAATAATAAGAAATTTATAAATAACTATGTAATCAATATTGTATTTTCATTTATTTTTAATATTCACGTCTAATAAATTAAAGTGACATTTCTGTTAGCTTTGAGAAAAATTGTTTAATTTGATAGAATTTCTTTGCTTCGAAAATAGTACTAAGAAAAAGATTGATTTTCTACTCCATTTTTCGATAGAGTGAAAAAATTTAGCTTGAGAAGAAATAGAGGTGAAAACTAATGTTGACTTCCTGTTATATTTATGATTGAGCAAAACTACAAAAAATCAATATAACAATTTACAACTTTTATACAAACTTAAACGGACAAAACGTACTATAATTTACTTAACTTGCACTTCATTAAACTCATAAATAAATTCATGATAACTATAAGAAATTAACTATTCTCATAAAATATCGTCTAATGATTATTGCCATTGACAAATAAAATTGGTTTAAACGCAACTCAGTACTATCATTAATAGCTTCATTGAACTTATACTACCCAAAAGTACTATAATTTACTCAAATATAACTTGCTCATTGAACTCATAAATAAATTCATAATAACTAAAAGAAATTAAATATTCTCATAAAAAATCATCACTACTACAAAATGATTATTTTACATTGAGAAATAAAATTAGTTTAAATGCAACCGTTGTAGGCAAAAGTATAGTGATATTTTTGTAATTACAATACTATCAAAAAATAAATAGCTTTCCTTACTTTTCTTTTAACATGCTAAATCAAATTTAAACTCTCAATTTCATTACTTTAACAATAAAATTAAACATATACATAAAAGACTTTGATAAATAATCTAAATGTAGTCTCATGTTATCTGACAAAGAGAGATTTACCTTAACCTCCAAAATTAATACATGCGAAAAGAGGATAAAGAGATATTTACTAAAAGACGAGTTATAATTAGACAAAAATGTTATATTCTCTATATCACTAAAATGGGTTTAATATAAGAAAAGATGAACAAATTCTTCACTATTTTATAAAAAGATAGAGAAAAAGTACTTTAAAGAGATAATATTTGTTTATAAAATAAGTTTAAATCATATTTATAAGCTTTTCAATTTAATTAATAACATATTCATATTTTATCTTCTTTAAAATATTTCTACTTGTAACAATGTAAATACCTTACAACAAAACAAGATTCCTACGTTTCATAATATTTATAACAATATATAACAAGGTTCATACATTTTATGTATAATTTTACTTTTAACTATATTTTAAAATAAAAAAGATAAATATATAGAAACCATCTCTACAGACAAATTATTAATTTCTTCAATATCATAACACATTACAAATCACATTATTATTTTTATTCTTTTTTATGTTCATTCTTTTTCTCATTTATGTGTCGAAAACAACTTTTGTTTACACTCCTTTCTCTCTCTTTTTTTTTCCACTTCTCTTTCAGTTCTACTATTTTGTTTTATCTTCTCTACTAAAGAAAGATTAAAAGGCATGCGTGAGTTTTAGGGGTGACATTTTAATTTATTTTCTTTATCTATTTTCATACTCTCTTTTTTTTTACTTTTTTTCATTTTTAATTAAACACTTTTAATATTATTTTATTTATCACTTCTTTCTTTCTCGTTTACCAAATAAGCAATATGTTTAGTTTTTAAAAGGCTTAATACCCTATTTTGTCTCCAGTTTCGCTCGAAAATATCAAATTAGTTCATCCTTTAAAAAATGCATCAATTACGTTCTCACTTAATAAAATTTGCATCAATGAAATCCCTTCCGTTAAATTCGTACAAACGACGTTAATTGAGGCTTAATAAATTAACGCTGTCTGTACGGATTTAACGGAAGAGATTTCATTGATGCAAATTTTAGTAAGTGAGGACATAATTGACGCTTTTTTTAAAGAATTTTCGAGCGAAACTGGGGACAAAATAAGGTATTAAGCCTTTTTAAAAATATAGCTGAAGAGAGTGAATATAAGAAAACGAGAGTGTTTTTAAGTAGAAATAAGAAGGATGAATGTATTATAAATAATTTAGTGAAATACAAAAAAAAAGGCTACACAGAAAATAATTATAGCACAATTAATTATTATAGTGCATAAAAAGCAAATACGATGTAAATTATGCTTCACCGTCAATGGTGGAATAATAAAAGGTTGACTAAAGTTTTTAAATTTAAGTTGTCCTTATTATAATAACAGCAACAAGAAATTCTATTACTGATAAAATAATAATAGCAAACAAGTAATATAATAATATTTATTTATTTTTAAATCAAACAATGTTAACAAAATTAATTCTCAATCATTTTCACCGATTTCTTTATTTATTTAATTTCTTTTACCAAACACCCTTAAAATAGTCAACACACAACAAAAAGGCATTTAAACTTTGGAGAACTTATCTATTGATTGTTGGGAACCATATAAACAAAATACTTGCCTAAAATTATTTCTTGCCTGACCTTGTTTTCTGAAGTATTGTTATTACTTTAATAGAAAGGATACGAAAGAAAGAGATAGAAAATATAAAACATCTGACAAAATATTAGTTTACAATGAGCATATGTTCGTGCTGTCCAGCAGGTTACCCTTTCTAAAAAACGAATATTACTTTTATTTAAAATTATCGTGACACTTTAGTTCTTTGGGTACATAATTGGGTGAGAGATCTAGGTATATTATAATGTAGGTGAGTTGGTCAAATGAAAAAGTACATTACAGATGGTTTTTGTGAAACTGAAACTGATTACAGCAAGGTGTCAGTCCCTTAAAAAGTTGTTCTTACCGTACATACACAGGTCTAGACTTCCCAGAAATATTTTTTTGTATAATTGTGCTGTGCCGACAAGTGAATTGCATGAAATAGTAGAAACTTTTATGGACATGTGGCCTATACTGGGCCTTTTTCTAGAGGAAAGTGACATAACATTTGCCCATCAGCATTTTTCTGCAGCTTTTTCATCAAATCATCTGTTTCTATTACGTGCCATTTTCTTCCTTACTCTCATTACTGAATTCTGGAAAATTAGAGAGAATAAATGCAGACAATATCGCAGGCAATACCAGCCACTCCTCCTTTATCTGTTCACCAAACAAACAAATTTTAAAGCTGTCACAGACTAGTAATGTTTAGCAGCAATTGACATTTAACGAAGAATTAGAGCTTTTTTGCTAAAATACCTCTAGAAATCCGTATTCTAAATCCATCAAAGCCACTGCTTTTCCATAAGGATATTTTGGAGAGAATTTTACTGCTGTCATCAAGCAACTTTCTTCTCCATTTCCATAGTTTCTAGTTTCATACTCCAATTTTCTCCCAGGAAAGATAACCACCTGCGAAAAATTGAGTGTTAAGATTAACAACATTGAACCTTAGAAGAATGAATCTCTAGCTCAAGCCCCAAATGAACTGAGATTAACTCAACATTCGGTAATAGATTAAAGAATATATATAGAAAAAGAAGTTTACATTCCGAGTGCCTGTGAGCTCAAATAGCTCAAATAAACGTTTATCTTCATCACCGGTCTTCTTTATCTGTAACACCCAGTTAGAGTTCATCATTGACCAGACTGTTCCTTTTAACTCGGCAAGAAGATGGGTGTTACCGGATGCAGTCCGGCCGATAACTTTTTTATTGATACTACTCTTTGTGTTCTCAGTTGACAGGTTCCTATAGCAAAAATAACATGAGAAAATGGCAAGAAAAACTATATTTGTTAATTAAGATTGCTATGAGAAAACGGCAAGAGAAAGCATCAAAGCTAGTGCTTGGCACTTTTAGCAGAGTGAGAGAAAAGCCCAGTTTTAACTGATTCAACATTGTTAATTAGTAAGCAACTCAGCTCATGATATTCTAAACTCCATAAGCAATTTGACTTACCCTGTCTGGATGTTGATTATCTTATTGCGTGCTTCATTCACAACATTTATATTTGTCCAACATTTAATTTGCTGGGACCTTCTCGGAAGTAGGAAGGAAAAATAACTTTTTTTGAATGGAAGCATAGAAACAAAGTGCAGCTTATACGGTACTGAAACTGGAGGAGTTAAAGACAGACCAATGCGAATGCTAATAGGCTTTGACCAATTGACTGTACATGTCAAATCTAACCATTTGTCTATTGGCAGTTTAGATGCTACATTTTGCAAATCCTCCAAATTGATTGAAGTTTTTCCCAATACTTTGTGTAGCTTTAGTCCTCTAAAGTTAAAACTTGGGCGAGAAATGAGTTCAAGGAGTAACTCTCCATTACTTTCACATTGGAAAACAGCAACTTGTTTCCCTTGTGACTTTGAGGAAATGCTTAATTGCTTCTTGGTATTGAAAAGCACATCTTCCTGTTTCTTGTTGAAGGACACAAGTAGCTTGCCTTTATGGTCGGATGGTAAGTTTCTCACGTCAACAATCTCAAGCATCACCTGAATAAGAATCATGAACAAAAAATGTTGCAACAGTTGTCCAAAAAACATGACAAGTTACACTTGTTAGGGAAAGGGATCCTCTCCAGTAAAACAAGAAAACCTTGAGATGGTGAAGTGTTTTTGATCTCACCATATATTATTCTAAACATCTACTTTCAATAAAAAAAAATTATGTTAATAAAATTATTGAAAGTCTAGGATCTCATGCAGTGATAAAGTAATTAAGCAGGATCCATTTCCCAATTGCTAGTGTCTTCTCCCGTAACAAAGAATATAGAAGAAATAAATATTGGAGGCTACCTGCACAAGCAGTTTCTGTGGAAGTTGAATCAGATTTTGGTTCGTGTTATTGGATGGAGCCGAACAGAATTGGTGAGTACCAACTATCTTATACTTATCAACAGTAAGAGGAGAAGGGGGGTTACCCCTGTACATTGCTCCTGCTTTCCAGTATCTTGAACCAAATGTCTCTTCCCACTGTCTGGTGGTTTCAGAAAAGCCGACATCCAGCTTTTGGCCCTTGGTCCTATTAGAATCTGTGTCATCATGTTCTAATACTTTGCCCATAATTGCCACTAGATCGTTACAGTAAGACACGGGATGCAATTGGTGAGAGTGCCATATGAGGTCAATGTCATAAGTTGGAACACTGAAGCGGCTTATGTGCCTCTCTCTATTCCTCTTTATCAAATGCAGAAACCCCTTGTATCTGGCCACAGCTCCTTCAAGAAAAGTATCCACTTTCCAATAAGGCCTGGAAACCTGTCATTGAAGTTGGAGACCAATGGATAAGCACAAGCTGGTATTGCTTTCAGACATTTTATTCATTGAGTAATTTCATTATATACTTTACTTGAATAAAAATCACCTTTACTTTCATTGAAGTGTTAGTCCAAAACCAATGTACTCTATTACATATGCTTAGTAATCACTTTACCCATAAAATGTATGAACAGCAAGTTAAAATAGCACCTGACACTGGCTTATTTGTCTATACTACAGATTGAAGGTTAGGTAGGTATTAACAAGGCAGGCCACTCCAATCTAAATTTCTTAATTACCTGATAGAAGAAAGTAGTCTGTCTTTTAACAGCTGAAATCAGATCATAATTGGTGGTACTTTGTTTGGCTTCCAAGAAGTTTTCAGCAAAACCTTGTAATGAATGATTGTTTAGACCAACAAGTTCATATGGCTCACTTGGATACATTGAATCCCAGACTTTCTCACTTTCCTCTTTGCTGGTTCCCTGAGTTGAAGATAACACTTTCGAATTGCCTAATATTCTCCCATAAAGTTCGATGCAGTCAGTTTTGTAACGCACCTGACACAAATGTTGGAAAAGGGTGATTCCAGAAATACAACAATTCTTTCAGAAAACAAATTCACAAATAAAAAGAAAACTTATATGTAATTTTGACTTCAGCACTCAAGCTTACCGGATTAAGCCTATGACAGTGCCAAATCCATTCACAATCAAGAGGCACAACCAAAGGGATTTCTGTCACAGGTGACTCAGTATGTTTGGCCAGTAAAGGAAGCCAACAATACTTATACCTAAAGACAGCACAAACACTAACGATTAAAACACAATCTATTGAAATAAAAGGTGAATGAATATACAACACAGGAAACATGCACATTTCAGGCACTAACATACATAATAGGATTTTAGTTACATGCCCGTGAAAAACTTGGTAAGAGCACGAGTAATACATCAAATAGTTCCTTAAATTACCGAGAGCTAATTAACTTTGATATAAATTTACAAAAATATTAAACCATTAAAATGATAAAACATCAGTTATTTAAATCATCAGTTTCATAATTTTAGAATTAAAACAAGAGTGTAATCTATAGCATAATAGCTATAAATATTTTATTCTGTCAATTTATTAAAAACTATTATAATCACAAATTTTAAAATAATTATACAAAAGTCAAAAGGTTTACCAACAATAGAATCCATGAGTAAATGAAAATATAATTTTGGCTTAATACTACTTTTTTGTCCCTATTTTTGTCAGTTTTGCTCGATATGGAACTTATTTTTTCGAATGTTCAATTTAGTCTCTTATATCGCAATTTATGTTCAATTTGATCTTTTTTTCCGACAACGTTTAAATCAATAACGGCATAGCGTCCATGTAAGAAAAAACAGAACACATCATCATCTCACCATGTCATCACCATCTTCTCCAAACCAAAAACCCTAACTTCTGTAGATTGGGGTTGATTTTGATTTCTGTAGGTTTTTGTTATTTAATTGAAAGTAATTTGAGAGTTTCGCTTATTGCAAATAGTTTTGCATCAAGGTTGAACGAGTTCAATGATGGTGTAGTTTGTGGTTTTGCAGGTTTTCACAGAAGAGGCATGATTTCACGAATTAGGATTGATGTTTGATTTAAGAATTATGGGTTTTCAGCAAGTTTAATAGTTTTGTGATTTTTGACAAAGCGTTTATGGAAAGAAAACTAGGGAAGATGGTGATGACATCGTGACAATTTATTCCTTTTCTTGTTAAGTAGACATTTAAACGTCTTTAACAAAAAAACCAAATTAAACAGATTATATTTAACATTCTAACAAAAATAAGTCCCACCTAAAGTAGGCACTAAAATTGATATTAAGCCTATTATTCTAAAATTCATATTAAGCTTATTATTTTATGTAAACTATAGGACCTTCTAATAAAACTTCAAAACTATTTTCATTTAACATTTTCTTTTCATATATACAGATAGAGAAAGAGAGAGACAAAGTATCTCAAAACCGACAACCAAGATTAATAATATATACTTATCAGATGTTTCCATCGATCCTGATTCGTGTCCATTAACAGTAAAAACACTAAGATAATTGTAGTATAGTAGTTTTAAGAGTTAAACTAAACGAAAATTTTAGATACTAAATTTATGGATTCTTAAAATTTCAGGAAGCAAAAGATACCTGTAAACAGCTATGCGCAAAAGTGGGCCATCATCATAAAGGTCACGATTTCTATCAACCTCTGCAAGAAACAGAAGCTGTTGTTTAGCCGTAGCAACGAGGTTTTCGCTTAACACGATTTTCTGAGCTTCAGCCCACTCCAACTCTTGCTGTGTCTCCATGACGGTTGCTCAATTTCACCTTCAAAACGCAGAACAAAATGATCAATATAGCTATTTAAGGCTTTGAATAAACTTCGAAACGAAGATTCCTTTCTTTTTCTGCCCTCAATCGTGAAGATTTTGAAAATTTTCCTTCTCATTCGGAAGCGGTGACCCAGTTATGGGGGAAGTAAAATAAAAATCTGTTGAAACTTCACACGCTACGCGGATACTTTAGATTAGATTTTGAGAAGAAACCTGTGATTGAACTTCGTTCATTCTGACTGAGAAAACTATTGAGGTGGGTTTTATTTTGGGGTTTATAACTATGAAATAATTTTTAGTGAGTTTAAAACTGTCTTCGCTAATTAATATTGAAATTTAAAATTAATTTTATATCCAAAAGAATAATTTGATTAATTTTAAAAGGTTTAATTATGAATTTACTTTCCATACTGTTCAACGTCTCTTTATTTTTTTTTATTTTCTTAAAATGATTTAATTTGATCAATACCGTTGAATTAACCGTAGTGTCGTGTTTGTATCAATGACATTTTTAATTTTTTCATATTTTTAAATTAAAAAAAAACAAAAAATTGTCACAGGTCATCGTGTCACTGACCCTATTTCTTTTTAATTTAGTCCACGTGTTTATAATTTAGGTTTTTTCTATTTTAAAATAAAATAATTTGATCATCTCTAATTTAACATCAAATAATTACATTTAATTACAAATAAATGTTAAAATATTTTCTTTGAATTTATACATAAATGACTCTCTTTAAATATTTAAATTAATTTATTTTTACATAAAAAGTTTCTATTAAAACATGATTTTTTAAATATACTAAAAATTAAATATAAAGTAACTTGTAATTGTTAAATATTTAATATAATAAAATATTTTAATTGTAATAAGTATCCCTTTACATTAACATTTTTAACATTTTTAAAAAATTACAAGTTTAAATAGTAATTTTTTTAATGTAAAAATATAAAAGAAATTAATTTTCAGGTGGAACAATTTATGTATAAATTATAAAAAAATATTTTTACAAATATATATGAATTGTAATTATGTTTATTTATAAATTTAGTTTTCAGTTAAAACGACAAAATTATTTTATTTTAAAAAATAAATTGAATCGAAATTATAAATGTGAAGGCTAAATTGAAAACAAATATTATCATGATAACAAGAGTGACACATGTGGCAGTTTCTGTTTTGTTTTTTGAATAAAAATTCTTTTTAAAAATATGGTCACATCTTTTAAGACTAGAAGACTAGAGTGGTAACATGACACTACTACCACATGATGTGACCATAATTTGACATATGACACATTTTGTTTTTAAAAAAAATTAAAAATTCTTTTTAACAGCATAAAAAAATAAAAACTTTTACCAATTGACATATAACATGATCGGATACAGTTAAAGTGAATCTAACAAAAAATTCAAATTGAACTGTTTTAAAAAACTAGAAATATTAAATTGAATCCAAGAAAATAAAAAATAAAAACAAAATTAAACCAACCAAACAGATACAAAATCCAAATGTATAATTAAATCAATTTAAAATTAAGGGAAATATTAACTTGATATGATTCTTAACATTATAATATAAGTATTTTCTTAAACAAAACTGTGTACAGTGTTCTCAATTTAATCAATCTATAATTTTTTTTTCTAAAAATTTGAAAGTTTACTTTAGTCTAAATTGTGATTAGTAACGTTCTTTTAAGATATAGTGGTAACATGATACTACTACCATAATTTGACAAATTACGGTTTTTGTTTTTAAAACAAATTAGAAATTCTTTTTAAAAGAAAAAAATAAATTTTTTTACCAATTTACATGTGGCATGGCAGACACACGATTAAAGTGAATCTAACAAAAAAAAATCAAATTGAATTGTTTTAAAAATAAAAATATTAAATTGAATCCAAAAAATAAAAAATAAAAACAAAATTAACCAACCAAATGTATAATTAAATCATTTCAAAATTAAGGAAAATATTAACTTGATATGATTCTTAACATTGTAATCTAAGTATTTTTCTTAAACAAAACGTTGTACCGTGTTTTGAGTTTAATCAATCTATAATTTTTTTTTCTAAACATTTGAAAGCTTACTTTAGTCTAAATTGTGATTAGTATGTTAAATTATATTAATAATTTACATTGGTTCATGTAATTTAAAGTATAACTTTAATGTAAGGATTCTAATGTGATGATTATTAGAATATTAAAGTATTAAAGTTATTGGGGTTATTTTAGAGTTATTAAAATTAATCCCTCTCTTCTCACTCTAAAAGGGCATTTTTGTATTTTATTAAAGTTAATTAAAAATATCATAAAAGAAGACACGTTAAGTTTCTGAAGAGATATAGAGAACGTAACGTTCTTAGAAAAGAAGAGAAACCTGACAGAGAAAAGAAAACCTTCTACAACTTCTATATCATCCAGAAGGCATTAAAGTGGAGTAAGAGAGATAGAACAGTTGACAGGAAAAGACAGGAAGAAGTGCACAATGGATCCAAGTTAGTTCTTCTTTACTGTATATGTGGGAATTGTGAGTATTATGAAAAATTCAAGATCCTGTNTTAATAGTTTTGTGATTTTTGACAAAGCGTTTATGGAAAGAAAACTAGGGAAGATGGTGATGACATCGTGACAATTTATTCCTTTTCTTGTTAAGTAGACATTTAAACGTCTTTAACAAAAAAACCAAATTAAACAGATTATATTTAACATTCTAACAAAAATAAGTCCCACCTAAAGTAGGCACTAAAATTGATATTAAGCCTATTATTCTAAAATTCATATTAAGCTTATTATTTTATGTAAACTATAGGACCTTCTAATAAAACTTCAAAACTATTTTCATTTAACATTTTCTTTTCATATATACAGATAGAGAAAGAGAGAGACAAAGTATCTCAAAACCGACAACCAAGATTAATAATATATACTTATCAGATGTTTCCATCGATCCTGATTCGTGTCCATTAACAGTAAAAACACTAAGATAATTGTAGTATAGTAGTTTTAAGAGTTAAACTAAACGAAAATTTTAGATACTAAATTTATGGATTCTTAAAATTTCAGGAAGCAAAAGATACCTGTAAACAGCTATGCGCAAAAGTGGGCCATCATCATAAAGGTCACGATTTCTATCAACCTCTGCAAGAAACAGAAGCTGTTGTTTAGCCGTAGCAACGAGGTTTTCGCTTAACACGATTTTCTGAGCTTCAGCCCACTCCAACTCTTGCTGTGTCTCCATGACGGTTGCTCAATTTCACCTTCAAAACGCAGAACAAAATGATCAATATAGCTATTTAAGGCTTTGAATAAACTTCGAAACGAAGATTCCTTTCTTTTTCTGCCCTCAATCGTGAAGATTTTGAAAATTTTCCTTCTCATTCGGAAGCGGTGACCCAGTTATGGGGGAAGTAAAATAAAAATCTGTTGAAACTTCACACGCTACGCGGATACTTTAGATTAGATTTTGAGAAGAAACCTGTGATTGAACTTCGTTCATTCTGACTGAGAAAACTATTGAGGTGGGTTTTATTTTGGGGTTTATAACTATGAAATAATTTTTAGTGAGTTTAAAACTGTCTTCGCTAATTAATATTGAAATTTAAAATTAATTTTATATCCAAAAGAATAATTTGATTAATTTTAAAAGGTTTAATTATGAATTTACTTTCCATACTGTTCAACGTCTCTTTATTTTTTTTTATTTTCTTAAAATGATTTAATTTGATCAATACCGTTGAATTAACCGTAGTGTCGTGTTTGTATCAATGACATTTTTAATTTTTTCATATTTTTAAATTAAAAAAAAACAAAAAATTGTCACAGGTCATCGTGTCACTGACCCTATTTCTTTTTAATTTAGTCCACGTGTTTATAATTTAGGTTTTTTCTATTTTAAAATAAAATAATTTGATCATCTCTAATTTAACATCAAATAATTACATTTAATTACAAATAAATGTTAAAATATTTTCTTTGAATTTATACATAAATGACTCTCTTTAAATATTTAAATTAATTTATTTTTACATAAAAAGTTTCTATTAAAACATGATTTTTTAAATATACTAAAAATTAAATATAAAGTAACTTGTAATTGTTAAATATTTAATATAATAAAATATTTTAATTGTAATAAGTATCCCTTTACATTAACATTTTTAACATTTTTAAAAAATTACAAGTTTAAATAGTAATTTTTTTAATGTAAAAATATAAAAGAAATTAATTTTCAGGTGGAACAATTTATGTATAAATTATAAAAAAATATTTTTACAAATATATATGAATTGTAATTATGTTTATTTATAAATTTAGTTTTCAGTTAAAACGACAAAATTATTTTATTTTAAAAAATAAATTGAATCGAAATTATAAATGTGAAGGCTAAATTGAAAACAAATATTATCATGATAACAAGAGTGACACATGTGGCAGTTTCTGTTTTGTTTTTTGAATAAAAATTCTTTTTAAAAATATGGTCACATCTTTTAAGACTAGAAGACTAGAGTGGTAACATGACACTACTACCACATGATGTGACCATAATTTGACATATGACACATTTTGTTTTTAAAAAAAATTAAAAATTCTTTTTAACAGCATAAAAAAATAAAAACTTTTACCAATTGACATATAACATGATCGGATACAGTTAAAGTGAATCTAACAAAAAATTCAAATTGAACTGTTTTAAAAAACTAGAAATATT
Source organism: Vigna umbellata (assembly GCF_018835915.1). The sequence goes on from NW_025913963.1 coordinate 18,991, forward strand.
AAATTGAATCCAAGAAAATAAAAAATAAAAACAAAATTAAACCAACCAAACAGATACAAAATCCAAATGTATAATTAAATCAATTTAAAATTAAGGGAAATATTAACTTGATATGATTCTTAACATTATAATATAAGTATTTTCTTAAACAAAACTGTGTACAGTGTTCTCAATTTAATCAATCTATAATTTTTTTTTCTAAAAATTTGAAAGTTTACTTTAGTCTAAATTGTGATTAGTAACGTTCTTTTAAGATATAGTGGTAACATGATACTACTACCATAATTTGACAAATTACGGTTTTTGTTTTTAAAACAAATTAGAAATTCTTTTTAAAAGAAAAAAATAAATTTTTTTACCAATTTACATGTGGCATGGCAGACACACGATTAAAGTGAATCTAACAAAAAAAAATCAAATTGAATTGTTTTAAAAATAAAAATATTAAATTGAATCCAAAAAATAAAAAATAAAAACAAAATTAACCAACCAAATGTATAATTAAATCATTTCAAAATTAAGGAAAATATTAACTTGATATGATTCTTAACATTGTAATCTAAGTATTTTTCTTAAACAAAACGTTGTACCGTGTTTTGAGTTTAATCAATCTATAATTTTTTTTTCTAAACATTTGAAAGCTTACTTTAGTCTAAATTGTGATTAGTATGTTAAATTATATTAATAATTTACATTGGTTCATGTAATTTAAAGTATAACTTTGATGTAAGGATTCTAATGTGATGATTATTAGAATATAAGGTATTAAAGTTATTGGGGTTATTTTAGAGTTATTAAAATTAATCCCTCTCTTCTCACTCTAAAAGGGCATTTTTGTATTTTATTAAAGTTAATTAAAAATATCATAAAAGAAGACACGTTAAGTTTCTGAAGAGATATAGAGAACGTAACGTTCTTAGAAAAGAAGAGAAACCTGACAGAGAAAAGAAAACCTTCTACAACTTCTATATCATCCAGAAGGCATTAAAGTGGAGTAAGAGAGATAGAACAGTTGACAGGAAAAGACAGGAAGAAGTGCACAATGGATCCAAGTTAGTTCTTCTTTACTGTATATGTGGGAATTGTGAGTATTATGAAAAATTCAAGATCCTGTGTGTGTTTTTTTTTTTCATTCAATTGAAAATTAAAGAATTGCTTACAAGTGGTATCAGAGCCAGGTTTTGAATTTTATGATTCTCCATGAACGATAATTTTCTCAATTTTGAAACCCCTAATTTGAAACCCTAATTTTGAAATTATGAAATTTAGGGATTTTAAATTTTCAGATGTTTAATTATTTTATTGGCATGAAAGAAAATCGATTCACTGGACGAATCTTGAAGTCGCAAGTTTTTGATTTTTTATTTTTTGAATGTTGCATTAAAGCAACTTTACCGTTGCATGATAGTTTCAATTCACTGTAACGTGAATTTCATCTAGGATGTCATATTTGTTTTTTATTTGATTACATCATTAAAGCAACTTTAGTGCTCCAGGAAAACTGCAATTTAAATATGCCATTAAAATCCCGCAATGTAGAAAAGTGAAATCCCTTGAATTTAACTTCTGGAAGCCGAAAGTTTTTTTTTTAATTTTGGTTGTCACCAACTTTATTGTTGCAACACTATTATAAGAGAAGCAATTTTACTGTTGTGCTTATGTTAAATTCTAAACATTGTTATGCATTAAATGGAAATTATTTTGTGAATTGAAAGTGAATGTTAGGTAAGGTAATTGGAATGCAGATGTGAATTAAAAGTTTGAAGGTTATGCTTTTAATTAGAAAAGTGCATGACGCCCATGACATAATGTGCATGACATATATAATGTTTTGTTTTATGAATTATTCATAATATAAAAGATGTTTAATTATGAATATATATAATAATTAGTCATTGATGTAAGGATGTTATGGATTACCCAAAGGTGAATATACAAACATATATAAATGAATGACTTGATAAGTCATTCATTTAAGTTCACCTTTGGGTGATTCTTAAACTGACAAATTCCATATATATACTTTAATAAACAATCAATCATACTTAAAACTATATGTATGCTATCTTTGGATATACAAACATATACTAAGTACATGAAATGTTTCACTTTAATGTCATCAATTATAAACCATGGTTCACCTTTGGGTAATCCATAACATCCTTACATCAATGACTAATTATTATATATATTCATAATTAAACATCTTTTATATTATGAATAATTCATAAAACAAAACATTATATATGTATTGCACATTATGTCATGGACGTCATGCACTTTTCTAATTAAAAGCATAACCTTCAAACTTTTAATTCACATCTGCATTCCAATTACCTTACCTAACATTCACTTTCAATTCACAAAATAATTTCCATTTAATGCATAACAATGTTTAGAATTTAACATAAGCGCAACAGTAAAATTGCTTTACTCTTATAATAGTGTTGCAACAATAAAGTTGGTGACAACCAAAATTAAAAAAAAACTTTCGGCTTCCAGGAGTTAAATTCAAGCGATTTCACTTTTCTACATTGCGGGATTTTAATGGCATATTTATATTGCAGTTTTCCTGGAGCACTAAAGTTTAATGATGTAATCAAATAAAAAACAAATATGACATCCTAGATGAAATTCACGTTACAGTGAATTGAAACTATCATGCAACGGTAAAGTTGCTTTAATGCAACATTCAAAAAATAAAAAATCAAAAACTTGCGACTTCAAGATTCGTCCAGTGAATCGATTTTCTTTCATGCCAATAAAATAATTAAACATCTGAAAATTTAAAATCCCTAAATTTCATAATTTCAAAATTAGGGTTTCAAATTAGGGGTTTCAAATTAGGGGTTTCAAAATTGAGAAAATTACCGTTCATGGAGAATCATAAAATTCAAAACCTGGCTCTGATACCACTTGTAAGCAATTCTTTAATTTTCAATTGAATGAAAAAAAAAATTGCTTACATAGTAACATTATTTTAAGACTAGAAGACCATAGTGGTAATAAATAATAAAGTTTAGAGATTAAATTTACCATACATAAGAAATTTGGATTTCTTATTTTGAAAGACTAATATAAAAATGTTATAATGTTTCAAATTAAAATAATAGTTTATCTTAAAATTTTTTTTTCTTTTTCAATTTTAAGTTCATCAATTGTCATTATTAGAGTCAATCACCACACATATGAGTTATTGTCTACTTTTTTAGCCTAAAACTTTGTCATGGTTTCGTTTTTAAAAGACAGACCACAGAGTTAAAAACATATTTAAATTATCTTTGACCCCGACTCCTAAGCGATGTGGTACGATTGGATGTATCGGAGAGTAAGTTCCCTAGTTGAAGTACGAGAGGAATGAAGGTTCATCCCTAGTGAAGGGTTAAGGAAACTGATTATTCGTTTTTAAAACCTTGTTTTCAACCCACAGTGAGCGTTAATGTTTTGATCCCAATTTCATCAATTGTCATCGTTAAGGTCAATCCTCGCACATCTGAGGTATTGTTCACTTTGGACCTGGAGTTTCATCATGATTTTGTTCTTAAAAAGCGTCTCGGAGGGTGGAATGAGTATTTAAAGTGCCTTTGGCCTCGATTCCTAAGCGATGTACGAGTATTGAGCACATAAGGACATAAGTGCCACTGTTTGGCCCCAAAGGGATCTCCCCCTGTGTTTTAGCTCCTAGGATATTTGTTGTATCTCCCACTGTTTGCTTATATTTGATGAGACTAATTGATTACATAAACACTGTAATCGATTACTTCATACAAATATGCTTTGTGCAAGTGGTTTTGTCATTTAAAAACATGAGTATGCATACTACAGATGTAAACACATGTATGACCATAGTAAGTATGCAAACGAATCAGTTCAAGCACACACAAACATGTAAATGCAGATATGCATATAAAAAACATTTTAGTGTCATGCAAGAAACATATAGAAACATTTATGTTGTTGTTATCATAAAAAACAAAACACACAAGGGATTGGGTTTACATTACTCCCCCTATCAACAAACTCAAATAAGACAAGGTCTAGCTTCCCTTACTTCACAAGAAACAACCCCAACTCAAAGAACACTCCGCCAATTACTTGAATCGCAAGGAATACCTCAACGAACCTAGGAAACACCAAATTGAAAACATATAGAGTCCTTAGAACTCGATGAACCAATAATGAGTAAGAGAGACAGGATTACACATGCAACAATACCAAATTCTTCTAAACCATATTGGAAACGAAAGAGAAAAGGAGTCCGAACTTACTTGCTCTATTCTTGAAATTGATCGACTAGATATGAAGATAACTCAGTTGTGATCTCCTAGGAACTTCCTCATCATCAAACAAATTATTAGGGGATAGAAATCTTAGAGAGATGTGAGAGAGAACAAAGAGAAAGAATTTTAGAGAGATAGACGATATTTTAAGTAATGAAACGAGTTTAGAAAATTCTATTTATATTATTGAATTATTTTAAAATAAAATATTTGGTCTCACTACTTTAATACACATACCAACTCTAATACTCTATTTTCTAAGTTCTTAAACAATAAAATATTTAATTAAAGATATAGAAATTTGTAATAACTGATTTAATTAAATTAAAAATGTATTAATACTTACGAATTGTGGTTAAAAAAGATTCAGATTTATTTTTTTTAGGTTTAATAGGTTCGGAGGTCCCTATATTTGTGGGTTC
>NW_025913969.1:0-13363 GCF_018835915.1 Vigna umbellata
ACATGTGTGACGGAAATGATTTATTTGCATCAAATTAACAAAAATAAGGACCCAATTGAGACGCAAAAAAATAAAGGGACCTATTTCAAATTCTGAACAAAAATAGGAACCTATTGAGACATTAAACCTAACATAAACTATTTTCGATATATAAGAAATGTTGCAGATATTGAAGGTTTAAAAGTAGTATGGTTTCTGTCATAACAAGGAAGAAAGAAATCAACAAATGACAACAGAAGCAGATGTAAGGTTCATTAAATAAACGTGAAAAATACGAGGATTGTTCTTGGTGGAACAAACTCTCAAAATAAAAGAAACACAGAAACCGAAATTGTGAAGAAAATAGCACATTTTTTCCCACTAAATTCTGCATGATCGAAACAAAGTGTATGTTCAATGACTCAAGCCTCAACCAAGATAGAAAGAGTCAAAGAATTTAAAAGAATGCAGCCTGATGAGCACAATCAGAAGCATTTATGGGTTCTTCTAATTTTTCATTGTTTTTTTATACATACTTTTCTAACATTAAACGTAATACGATTTATTATTAAAAAAGTTAAATAACTTTTATTTTTTGTTTTCATTTTAATTCTCATTTTTATTTTACTTTATGGAAACGAAGGATTTTAATTTGGTAAAAAGACCAGTTTATAAAAATAATATATTTAAAGGATTAATTAAATCATGTTAAAAATATCTATTTATCAAAAATGTACATTTTAACAACGAATTAAAACGAAATTAAACTTATGGAGTCTATCTATATAAATAAAATAAAATTTAATAATGATTTACAAAACAACGATTATGTTTTAAAGAGATGGAATACATTTTTTTTTTCCTTTTTTCTTCAAATATTTTTTTACCGACACATATATAAGTGCTTAAATTTCAAATCTGTCTTTTTTTTTTTAATTTGAACCCAATCCGTCTCACTTCACAAAAACATGTTACAATAAACTCTCTTTAAAAAATGGCATAACATGACATCCTATCATTTTAACTCCCAAAATTCAGAATTTATAGATCTGTAATTCAACATTATTCCTATAATAATAATAATAATATATAATATATAATATAATAGTGAAAAGGATTTGGCCAGATAAGGTAGGTACTGAAAAATAATAAAAAGAAACTCTTTCGTCACGTTTATAATAATTAAAAAACATGCTGAATAACTTCATAATATACTGTGGTAGGTACCAACACGTCCCTCGTTCACTTTGATGACCTTACGAACACTGATTTTTTTTTCCTCTTTAAAACACATTGATTTTAAAATTACTAATATAGCATACTTTGTTTCATATTTACAAAGATATCACACTTTTTATTTTAAATTAGAATTCAGTTTTCGAAAACCAAATTTTGATGTTCATTTTTTGTAATCGTGATCAAATACTAGTCAGAATTTAATTTTTCGAAAATCAAATTATAATCTATTTTTTTTTATCATAAATAAAAGTCAGAATTTAGTTTTCGAAAGATCGAATTCTGAACTAAAATAAAAAGTGTGGTATAAAAAACACAAACTATGTTATATTGGTAATTTTAAAATCAATGTGTGTTAAAGAGGAAAAAAAATCTACGAACACTAAGCTCATTCAAGCTAACATTAATAGAAAACGTAACAGCACCAAACAATATGATTAGGAGAATCGAGCTTCTAATTGCAAAATCTAAATCAACCAACTCTACAATGGTTAGAGAGGAGGAGCTGAGGAGACAGATGAAGAGACAACTGTGTTTGAATTATTATTATTATAATTAATATTGGCACACCCTTCAATGCACCTTATCATCACTGATTCCCATTCAAAAGTTAGATGATAATAAAGGCAATTGACTGAATCAGAATTTCTAAAAGCTTCTGATTGAACATGAAATTTTGAATTCGGTTTGTACTTGATTAAAATTTCTTATGATAATCATCAAAATTTAAATTTCTTTTAATAAAAAACATCCTAAAAATTTAAATTTCTTTTTGCATATAGACTTACAAATCCCTATCCAAACATTCTCGTTCAACCGCAACTATTCACAGTCAATTTTCATACTAAAAATAATCTTTAAAGACATTTTGCCTGCAGCATTGTTTTCTCAATCCCCAAACGCTTGCAAAAACATCCAAGTAAGAACTTAATAATCACTTTTATTAGCTTAGTAAATTTGACCGACCAAAACGGGCGTGAAATTTTCCACAAAGCAGACGAAGAAAAGGTCAATGATCAAAAGTCAACGTCGTGAACCATCACATTTGACCATGAATCTGTTTTGAAATGAACATATACGTAACCATAAAAAAATTTCCATGGACCCTGCTCACTAGTTTTCCATGAACATATACACAGAATCACTAAATATTTTTGCCTCCGCATTTGTCTTTTAAACCTAAACAGGGTCACTCTTATTTCCAAAATGACAGAAAAAAAAACATAAAGACAACTACCAAGTTCTTCGAAAAATGCAGGGCAAGCGCTACAGCAGTAAGAAAAAAATTGCTACCAGGGTGAACTATAAGATATGATAAACAATAGACAGTACACTGCAAGCTAAAAACACAAATTTATTATGATTTTACGGATTAAAGTTCCATGATGTTCCAAAATATTTCAAGATTGTTTCTCATTTCTTCATTAAAAGAACCACAGTGTGAGCCGCTATACTTCTATTCTCTCCAAGGCTGTCTACCTTTTCATGAGTTTTTGCTTTGATATTTACTACAGAAGAGTCCACTCCAAGCAGTGCAGATAAGTTGGCTTTGATAGTGTCCTTGTGCGGGCTTAGTTTTGGCCGCTGAAGTATCAATGTAGCATCTAAATTTCCAATTTCATAACCGGCTTCGTGCATAAGTCTAACCTGTAAAATACCACAACACAGATTAGAAGTTGCAGATAAAATATCCGGAAGTCGGATAACTTATCTTCAATCATATTCCTAATAAAAATATTTATAATAATCAAAAACGATTTCGTTGCACAGCCAATCGGCCATCATGTAGCAAATACAAATCAAACCAAATGGCATGAAGTAATCAAATTGTGAATCATAAATCAAATTGAACCATAGGATTCTGAGATACAATGACAAATAACTTCATACCGATAATCTATATTGACAAAAAAGATGCTTAGATACAAGTATCACAACAAAGATAAGCAATAACTGAATTGTGAACTTTCTCTATTTTAGAAGAATGAGACGGACAAATAGATTGTGTCCATGACTGATTTAGCATCGGATCAAGTCAAATGTGGATTTGCTTTTTACATCCAAGCCAAAACAACTAAGAATAAGTTCTATTTTTTAAAATCTAAAGTTTGGATTGGGGTTCTAAATGCCAAACCACATTTCTATTTTTCAAATCTGAAATGTGGATTTGGGGTTTTAAATGCCAAACCAAACTTGCACGCATATCATAACAAAGTGTGAACCTTCAGAAAGAAAAAGTTGACTAAGAATAAGGTGTGATCAAAAGTTCTCCCTCTTTTCCTTACCAATTCATCACTGTATTGAGTGATTCAAAGTCCTATGTGATTAGTGCAGAGTTGAATCGTCCGAATCAGATACTAAAAACTATGCATGTAAAAACTAATAAAAACAGGTAAATACAGAGTGGGAAATCAAGTAGCTAATCATAAATTCAAAACAGGAAACCGTTTTCGAGGGAAATATCAGTACTTATGTGATAGAATTGAACAGAATACACGAGGTTTCATTGCATGTCGTTTTAAAAAATTTAAACAAGAAGAAATAGTGTCATTCCATCATGCTTCCTTTCGTTCCCTTACACCATACTTAAATCCAAGATACCACTTAAGTTCTAACTCCGCATACTAACTTAATAGGGATGCTTAAATTAAAAGGCCCTTTAATTCACTCCCAGGAAAAAAATTGAATTCAAATCAACATTAATACAACGGAAAACAAATGCCCAAATCAAGAATCAGTTAGTTGTAGATAAAATAAAAGTAGAAAAAAGAAGAAATGTTTGTCGTATAATACTCACAGATTCTTTGATGAAGACTGAAGAGTCACAACCCTTCCACTTAGGATCAGAATCAGGAAATATTTGCCCTATATCAGGAAGACCTAACGCCCCCAAAATAGCATCAACGACGCAGTGAAGCAGAACGTCCCCATCGGAGTGAGCCTCGCAACCTCTTTCGTGGGGTATGTTAATGCCGCCGATGATTAACGGGTAACCGGGTTCCAAGCGATGGAGGTCGAAACCGTGACCGACCCGAAAGGGGAGAACCTTGGAAGTTGCGGCGGAGGGTGGAGAGTTGTCAACTTGAACGGAAGGGGTTGGGATTGAAGCAGCTGAGGCTGAGGCTGAGATGTGTCTGAGACGGAGGCTGGGAAGGAGGGTATTGTTTTTGCAAGGGAAAGAGGCAAATAGGTGAGGGGATTTAGGGTTTGTTGTGAATGGAAGGAGGATGGAAGATGCTGCCAACGAAGAAGCTGCCATAGCTTTTGAAGCTTAGAAGTGTCGGATCTGGTCTAGATTGAAATGGGAACCAACAAACAAATTCAGACGCGACACAAGTTTGTGTGAGTGGCTCACAACAACACTGTCCCATATATTATGTTTCTATGTGGCATGTCTGAGAGTTACTAGCAGCCTGTAGGGGCGGCTCAGTTCCACAAGTTAGACTTTGTGTTTAAAAAATAAACAAAGGGATCAATCCGAGATATTATCTGAGTTAAATATTGAATTTTACTTTGACTCTTATATTCTACTTCTCCATATTTCTTTCTTTGATTCTTTCTTAGAAATTACGTTTAATTAATTTATGATGTTTTAATTTTGGTCCTTTCTAATATGTTTTTTTCATTTTTGGTTCTTCCTATATTTTTTTTTATCTCCATTGTTAGCACGGTTCAAAAATAATTACACGGCAATTAAGCTCTATGTTATTATTGAGTTAGATTAGATATCAGAATGATCTATGAACTAATATCGCATCACTTATTATTTTTTATCAGAGAGAGAAATAATTTAAGAATAGAGTTTACGTTTTTTAGGATCATGTTATACGAAGTGAACTATCTGAATATATCCTGATCAACCTAATAATCTTTAAGTATTATTAAAATGTAAAATTTAAAAACCAAAAACATCTATATATATATATATATATATATATATATATATATATATATATATATATATATATATTATATTCATTCTCATTTTCGTATCTATTCCTATTTTAAATTATTAAAATATTTTAAATTTATTATATAATTTAAGAAGATTATATTAAGTTCTATCTAATCTTTGATTTCTAAAGCACATTTCTTCATATTTATTATTTTATATAATTATTTAAATTTTATCTTATATATATATATATATATATATTTATTTATTTAACATTTAAATAGTTATAATTTCTTCCTTAACATATGATATTGGGAAAAAATTCTTTCATTTTGAAGTTAAATATTGATAACATTATGTTTGTAAATTTTATTTAATTAATATTTGATACAAATATTTCATAACAATTTAATATAAAAGTAAGGATAAAGATGAAATTTTATTTTAAAAATAAAGATAAAATAGCTAAAACAGCATTCAATTCTGTTATCGTAAGAAGCTATAATAAATAACTATAATATTTCTCATCAAACAAATTATAGAATAGTTTATTATTTCTCTAAACAAAATTTGGGCCTGCCAAACATTTTATTTTTGGTAAGTGAGAATCTTTATACATTTGAGTTACGCAGAAAAACCTCCGTTTTTTATTTAGCTTTGTATTTTACAGTTAAGACATATATTTAGTATAATCATACGTAATCGGATTGTACAATTTTTTTAGCAATATACTTCCCCAAATAGTCATATCCATGAAAGTATAGAGCCTCGATTTCAGCTCTCCTTCCTCTTTGAATCATTACGGCCACTTCATCCTTGTAATTATCCTGTCAAACAACATTTTGTTAAAGTAAAACGCGCTTTGGTCGAAGATAATAATCTTATGTTAGGCTCAAGGATCTTGATGGACATCAATTTTAACATAATGCTTGTATAGATCGGTTCTTGTAACGGCCAATATGCATATACAATCAGAATCATTGGAATCATTTGGAATAAATCAGAAGGTACGAATCACAATAGCAACGTATGTCAAAATGTTTTGTACAAGAAATGAATTTAATCAATTGAAATAAAAGATGTAATAAACATAAATCACTAAACAAAACTCGAGGAGGCAAATGATACAGTAGGGGCAAAATTCAGAGGGGGTTCTGGATAGCTTACCTGTAATATTCCTGAGGACATCAAGCTTCGAGCAATTTGCAGATCCTTTGGCTTCAATGGAACGAAAGATTGATCAGGCACCAAAGGTAGATCATTACTCCGCAGTCCTAACCACTTGACGTTGCAAGCTAGATAATGCATATGAAAACCTTTCTTAAGTTTCTTTTCAACACATCAGAGCTTCTATACTTTTGTTAAAACGGGATTATTCAACTACCGTATCTGTAGGCCTCTAGGCCCATTGCTACACTTCCAAATTTGAAGGTGCATAGAATGGCTAATCCAGCTGGATTCCTTTATAAGTTTAAACACGGATAGAACAAAATGTTACATTTTTTAACATAAAAAAACAGAATGTCTTTCTGAAACATTACAGCGGGAAGTTATTATCGGTACAAAGACCAGGAATTATACCAATCCACCAAAGCTAAAATTGGCAAGTCTGGAAAAGCTCGATTGATCCGATAAAGAAGAAATCTGCATTTGAACTTTGGCGTTTCAGTTACTAAAAGCATCATATCAATGGATTAACACCACCATATATTACATGATAGTGTCTAGCATGAATTGAGAACTTTTATGAGATCCTGTAAGAGCTCAAAGATATTGAATTATCTATCTTGTAAACTGGTGTGCAGAGTACCTTGTGGCCATGTCTGGATAGCCTTTAGCAGTGATAAGAATGCTCGGAATTTGATGAAAGAACCGATCCTCAGTAAGCCGCTGAAATATTGCGTGCTAAAAAGAGAACCAAATATTATTGTATCAAAAAGTATTGTTCAGCGAAATTAGGAATTTGAATAAACCAAACAACCTCTAACAAGCTCACCTTTTCAACTATTATAATGTACCGAGCATCTGCATGTAGAACCAATCTCTGTAACAAATTCAAGTCACCAGAAATTGCAAATCCAGAAGAACCACACAAAGAGCAATCAACAACCTCTTTGCCCGGTTCCTGTACAAAAAAAAATCATTTACAACATTTCATCAAACAATTCGTATAAAATATCCTAACCATGAAATACCGAAATTGTAATATCCTCGAATGAAGTATTCATGAGATACCTGCAAAGTCAGACGGCCAGCTATGAGTCCTCGACTGGAAGCCATGATTCCAAGACTGTATCGGCTGCACCGAAGCAATGCTACTAGATCTGTTTGACTCAAATCGATTTTCCAGTTAAAACTTCAAAATTATACGAAAAAATAATAGAAAGATAAAAGAAATAATATTTACTAATTAGTTAGAAGTAACATAAGCCTAATTAAAATTAGATTTTAGATAAACTAAATGAGAAATCTATTAATTTATTAACGAAACACTAGTTTCATTTTATTTTTTCTTATAAATGATTATCCAAAACGAAACGACACATTAGTAATAACCTTGGATTGTCCTGTTAACATGCGTTTGAGAGGGAAACAGGTGTGGCGAATCACAGAGCAACTTGTAGAAGAGTTCCCTCTGCGTGACCCGCTTTTCCTGAAGCAATATCTGATAGCACATCTCCATCACCTTCCACACTGCAAGTCAAAGATTAAATTTATATCTCAAACACAAAAAATATTGGAAAGAAAAGAACAAGAAAAATGAAAAACTACATTCGTAATCCGTACCCCTAACGAAGGCCTTTGCTGCATTAGGTCTCATCAGAGACCTTGTGGATATGGAATTGGAGAGAAAAACACGTGAAAGTTCTGTCAAAAGGCCATGATTCACTCGACTATTGCTATATTTCCTCTGAATCTGTTTGTTTCTTAGGATTATTAAGATAAATTTGAAATACATTCATATTTGTTTTCTGATAGCAAATAACTAAGAACAAGATAACAGTGACAAGAACAAGGCAAACTAGTGTTTAAAAGTTTATTCAAGTGAAACAGAGAGATTATTGCTTATGATTAATCGAAATTGTACCAAAGGCAAATCTGAGATGGCAGGGTTTGATGCATTTAATATTTTGAGAAAATTGAGGACAGAAACTTCAATTCTCGCTCGAACCTGCACGCGTCAAAACGGAACTGGCACGATCAAGATCAACAGAAAAACGAAATCGGATGGATTGTGAAAGAGTATTATTACCTGAGCAGGAGGGACGATATCGGCATTACAGAGCTCTTGATCGGAGAAGAATTTTAGAGCCGAATTTTGAAGATCTTCCATGGGAGCGTGAAATTTTCAGAATTCCATAACTGTATAATTGGCGCGCAATGCCTGAATAAGATAGTTTTGTGTCAAACACAACAATTTTATGTCGCTTAACTACACATATAACAGACATTTTAGAGAAAATAATATATTTTATTTTACTAATTGCTAGTAAATTTCCTTAACAATCTATGTTTATTTTTTATGTATTTTTGTTAAAATACCTTAGAACTAGCACGTGGTGTTTTAAGTTCTCATATGTATGGTTTTAACTCCATTTTTTTACTTTGTTTAGGCAATTTAATTCCTAGTATCCCTGGTTTCTTTCTCATTTAAGCTTATTTTCTGTTCGTGACCTTGCTTGATGGTAATTAACGTAAATATGATCTTTTTCATTGTTAAAATATTGGGATTTTTTTTCATAGGGATAATTGGGGAGATTTATTATATATAGGTGTAAGTTGTCTATAATAAAAGTATGATATCACATACTAATGAGATTTTTGTACTCGGAATACATTTTGGAGATTTTTACCGAGATATTGTTTATATAAATTTTTTGTAAATATTTTCAATAAAAAAAAAAACTTTAAAAATTGATGTTTGTGAGTTTTTTTTATACATCACTTCAATTTATATATATATATATATATATATATATATATATATATATATAAACAATAATAGAATAAAAGTGACAAAATTTTATTTGATAAAAAAATTGCAACTATATAATATACAACATATATATTAAAAACATCACATTTAATCCAAAGTTCTTGAAATATTATATTTATAATTTGTTATCTACGTGTCAACATTATCATATTTACTAAATCTGAGATTTTGAACTTCTTAATAGTATTATAACAAAGTTTTATATATATTTATAGTAATCATAGATGAAATGAAGTTTGAATTTAAAATTGATGTTATCCAAACAATCTAAGATTCTCTTGGAAATAATTTAATGAAGAAAATATAAATACTTAAATGATTTTTATTTAACAGTCAATAAAAATGATAGAATAATTCTTTTAGTTTCAAAAATTACTAAAAAATAGAATTGGAACAAAAATTATATAAAAACAAATATACAAAAGGAAGAATCTGTCATTGTTCAAATAAGAAAAAGAAAAAAGAGTGCGCGCATCAATCGTTTTTCTTCCTTGTCGGCCCGCTGTTGTTTGTATAGGGTAACGGCAAGATTGATTCCATAGTCTTGTACATGCGTGCTCACACACGACACATCTTTCTGATTTCACAATGGACAATCTTCATCAAAAGGTGATTCTTGCATCGAATTGCAGGAAAATAACAAAATCTTGTTTGAACTTTGAAGCAAATTAAAGCCTTGAAGCACAAAGTCACAATGATTATAGATAGCCAAACCTTGGTTGACATTTCTCCTATTTTCCTTGTAATTTCATCTTTGACTAAAACTCATCTCTATCTCTCCATCTCTATTTCTACGTTTTCCTATTTATATGCGATCTGCAGTTGGAAGAACTTGCACGCGGGATGGCTTGGGATTTGCATGCTATTGTGGGATGTACAATTGCCCCAGCCACCAATATGGACAACCCGAATCTCATTCTTTCTCAACATTTTTGTGCTGAACAAAATGACCTACTTTGCAATTTTCAGGAATTCTCAGAAACCAAAACGGTGCTTGATGAATTGGAAGAGATTTATAAACCTTTCTACCCCCAAATTCGTAACAGTTCCATCATTTCAAGTTCCCAACCCGTCCCTGATAAAACTGTCAAAAAACTCAAACCATCAAACACCGCAGTCTCTAAATGCAGAAAAAGGTAAGCCATTCATCAAACTATACATAAATAATTTTGCTTCGTTGCATCAGAAGTCAACATGTTTATCACTGTTAATTTATCAGCAAGAAGAAGCTGAAGAGCAAGAGGGAGGTGAAGCATATGACAGCTGCAGATGGTGTGTCAGACCCATGGGCATGGCGTAAATATGGACAGAAACCGATAAAGGGATCACCATATCCACGTAGCTATTATAGATGCAGCAGCTCCAAAGGATGTTTGGCTAGGAAACACGTGGAACGTAGCCATTTGGATCCCGGACTTTTCATAGTTACCTACACCGCAGAACACAGCCCTCACCAAGCTCGAAAAAACTCAACTTCCACCATTGCACCTCCTCCAACAACGAAGCGACATGGCTTAAAAGTTTCCCTATCATTTTCTCCAAACTTTCTTTTGTTTAATCTACAGTAAATCTTTCGTTCTTCAGTTTGCTCACTCCCGAAAACAGAAATAAAAGGTTTTAGATAGTTGACAGCTAAAATCATTCTAAAATTAACAGTAATCTTTTCAAATTCTGGCATTTATTTAATTGAAGATATTTACAATTTTGAAAAATTCAAAAAGACTATTCTTTTAAAGAAACAGAAAGATTAGAAAAAGTATGGTTTTTATATGAGTGATGATATACAAAAATTATGCTTTTCAATCTACACCTATTACACCAACAAAAAAAATATTTTTTCTTTAAAATATAAAATAAATTAAGATGGATCCATTAAAAAATCAAAATATTTTAATAAATATTAAATGAATGATGGAATATAGAAAAGTATATGTTTATAGTTCCCTTTAAGTTAGTGTTGTGAAGATATATATAGATATCGATCTCCAAATCTAGAGCATCCACAGTTATATTGTTACTGCTTTTGATGTAAATCATAATTAACCAATTTTTTTATAAAAAAAATTATATTAAAAGAACTATTTACTACAATCTGTTTACAATATATTTATACCAATACAACAAAAACCTCATTAAATATATTTTCTTCTCGCTTCTTCCTCGTGCCATTGTCCTACATTTTTGTCATTCATAATTAACCGAAATTAATCATGATCCGGTCCACTTAAATTATAGACTCCATGTGTTTCTTAAAGTAATAATATGAATAATCTATGACTAAGGATCATTTATTGACTCCAATTAACAAAAACTTTTATTTAATTAAAAGATAAATAATCAGGAATTTGCTATTAAAAATAATATAATCACTTAAGCAAAATCATCTATTTTTTTATTAAGAGATATATCTATACACTGATTTCAGCCTTTAGTTCAGTTAGATTACAAGTCAAATATGATTGTCTTATAACAGCGCATAAAAGTGTAATTTCCATTTATTTTGTTAGGGAATGACAATAGTACAATGATAGGGTGATTTGAATCTAAAATACCTTTGCAATTATTTAAATGTATAAATTTCTATGAATCTTGAATTTGGAGTTTAGGTATTGGCAAGCAAAGCAGACACTGAAGCGACGAAAGCAGCATTCATGTACGTGGTAGGCTCGGTGTGGGAATAGTCAGATCTTGCATCATTGAAATGGTCATTTGAATCGGGGCCTCCAACAATGGCACCCACATGAGTATTGGGATTTGGATTAGGAGAATTGTAATAATCTGATAGACCACCATTGCAACCCACCTTCGCCGGATGAACTTTGATTGAAGGTATGGACGAGGCTCTGTGATGTAATTGCTTTGGGTATTTGCTGCCAAATCCCACCATATACGACATCTTCATCGGATTGCTTCCTAATATGTAGTCCACCTGCATTAATTAGAGTAATTAAACTCTTTTCTTTATCAATTCATGTTATCAATAGTTATTCTATATATGAATTTGAGTTGTTTGAAAAAAACAAAGAACACTTTCTGTTGAAAGAGTTTCGTGTTCGTGTATATATATATATACCTGTGTTTTCGCAAAGGCTCTAATTTGAGACGGTGTGAAATGCGCGGAGCCACAATTGATTCCGTTGATGTGATTTCTGTTTAAGATTCTAGAAAAAATGAACAGCACCATGGTCGAGCTCGTGGTATATTGCAAATTGCTACTATCTCTAGTAAACAGAAGACCACCTGAGTAAACAATGAACCTCATTCCATAAATCACATCACATCGTTGAATGAAACAAGTAAAACCATTTGTCCAATCTGTAATTACATAATATCTTTTCCACCAATAATAATACCAGTCAGGATCAGCAAACACAACAATTCAAATAATTAAGCTATTTTGAATATAATTATTAGCTATATATAATTCGAGGAAACTGAATCAAATTAAATTATGATCAAAAATATTGAAATTAATAACTTTAAGCAACTTATTTTTAAATTTTATAAATTATATTGATAGTAATTCAATTTTTAAAAATATATAAAAAAATTCAATTTAATCTTTTGTATGAAAATAAGTATCCGTTTGTTTCAACATCTTTAGGTATACATAAATGTTTATACCAGGAGTTGTTTTAATCTGTCGAGAGCTACTTCCTGGCATCACAGAGCATATAAATGACTCAGCGTCACTCTTAATCTTGGTCAGTTCTTTCTTTCCACCGTAGAATTCCTGGAGAAAGAAATTATAAATGAATAGAATTATCATCTCTTAATAAAACTTGTCCAGTTAGTATAATAGGTATCTGGTAATTTATTAAATATGTGAGACCTCGGTTAGTAATGTCTGAGCCCCAACAAATTTGTTATCCCAGCTGAATTCAGACACTGCCTGGCTCGATCCTTGGTTACCTATGATGTAGGTCAGATACTTGCTTTCTCCACTTGCCTTGTACAACCAAGAAGCCGCCCATAGCAGTTCATCCTTTTTTTTGTACACATTACAAAAATCTCAATGAGTTAAAGATTAATCAAAATTTTGTTCTAGTTTTGAACGTTCCGAGGACAAGCATCTTGTACCTGGTAACCCGAGTACGAGCAATAGAATGGGCAAGAACCGGAATAAGAACCTCTGTTCTTGTCTGCAAAATCAAACAGCTGCATGCAAAACATATATAGTCAGCATATATAAACATGTTATGAGTAAATTGTGTATCAACAATCTAAACATCCTTCAATTGTGCTAGCTGGAAGCA